>CM036089.1:3349448-3634448 GCA_020631695.1 Trichoderma cornu-damae
TGTACCTTGCAGTACCTTGGTCTGTTTATATGCAAAGCGGGAGCTTCATTACCATTAGTATATCTACCTTACCTAGTACTACCTATCTATAAGGCAGTACTGCTACTATTTACATATAGGTATGTAGTCCTTGGGCAGTTATTTGGCCTTGGTACCCAAATCAAAAAGAATCTGCCCTCCGAGATTTGCCCCCTGTTTTTGAAGCCCAGCCTGACCGACTGCTATGTAAAATATAGTACGTACCATCCATCCCGCCATGCTGCTGATGCCCTCTTTGCTTCCTCGAACCAACCGCAGTTTTTCTTTTAAAGGGGGTCCCCCATTCCCAAGCATGACAACAACGAACGGGCCTCGGCAAAAAAAAAAAAAAAATTCCAAAAGGTTGCAGCAAAAGTTGAGTTCCACTTTAGCTACTCCGTACATTCGCAATCAACTTGCCCTGTCCTACAGGTACTACATACTACCTAGGTAGGTACTATAGTACCTAGGGTACTAGGCACTATAAATACAAAGTACCGTGGACTTGAAAGAAACCGGGCCGTTTCTCTTCTTCTTCCCAAGAGCACGCGATGATGCCGAGAAAGGGAAATGTATGTACCGAATACACAAGCCTTTTTGCCCTTTTTTTGCACCTACCTTACAGTAGTACTACCTAGTACGTCATCCTTCTTCATCAATCGCTGGGAGGTGGTTTTCCATACCTACTAGGTACTACCTTAGGTAGGTATATGTATATATATATACGTACTACTACCTAGGTAATATATATACATAAGGTGTAGTACCTAATGTATTGCATCATGTGCTTTGGACGCAAATCAGCCACGCTCAGAGAGCACGGGTACCAAAGTTAACCGAGCTTCTCCCATCGCACCAAGGATAACCTCAGGCACGTACTACTTACTATAAGGCATCTATCATTTAGGTAACAAGGCACCTTGCCCATGCAGAGTGTCCCGGTGTCGGCGTGAAGAGACGCAAACTCTGCCAAACATGCCCATATCCCATGCTTCATATTCATATTCATTTCATATTCATATCCCATATTCACATTCATTAGTATTTGTATCCCATATCCATACCATCCCCGCCGCCGCTACCGCCACCGCTACCGCCACCACCCCCTTGCTCAGCGCTCATCGGCCGCAGGGCCATTCGTTCGTATATAATCGACTCACAAGTTGGAACGACGTGAAACTGGAGCTGCTCCCGCAGGGCGAGGGAGCCCCCCCATTTCCCCGTTGTCTGTGCTCCGTACCGCCAGCAAGTTGCGAGTGGGACCCGGGGGGGGGGGGGGGGATGATAATGTATTTGACTGCAAATTTCCCTCTCTCCAGGGATGGTGGCGGTTGTTTGACGCGGGATGGCAGAGAGCTTGAGAACTTGAAACGAAAAGCCACAAAAAAAAAAAAGAAAGAAAGAAAGAAAAAGAAAAGAAAAGAAAAGAAAAAAAAAAGAAAAGAAAAAAAAAAGAAAAGAAAAAAAAAAGAAAAGAAAAAAAAAAGAAAAGAAAAAAAAAAGTCTAAATATCAATGCCAACACTAGTCGGAAGCCGTACCGAAATTGCAGTACTCTCACACCTGACTTGCCAACGGACAGGGAGGGACCCACGAGTGGAAATGGCCATGTTGCCCTACATGTGTTGGTCCTTTTTAGCGTTGCTCTTTTATCTGCTACAATGACAAGCAGCGAATTGCCGAATCTATGTTTCGAGCGCAATCGCCCTCGGGAGGCTGAAGTGAATCTCTTTTGGGAGCGACATGGTGCCAGCAGGGCTAGGAAAAGAATCAACTGGTTCGAGAGTCGTGGGTGTAAGAAAACTTTTTTGCGGCATACGTTTTGACAGGACGCCGTCAACCATGTGTTGTTCCCTTGGCCTTGCCTACTGCTACTGCTACTGCTACTGCTGCTGCTACTACTTCTACTGCTACACTCTACCGCTTCTCACTTGAAGGCGATCCCCGAAGCTTGGAATGCAAACTTAACTTTGCATAAACCTCTAGCTTGTGATGGGGGCTTTGCCTCATGAAGCCACTACGTCATCCCGCTCATGGCTATTGCTAGAACAAGGGCTTTCTGCTCCCGTGGCACCAAAGAAAACAACCTCCATGTGTCGCGTATGGAAACAAAAAAGATACTCAACAGGCATGCCTTGCATTGACTCTCTCTTGTATCCTCTGTGCTGGTTGGTACCCAAGCGTCATACCAATCTGACCTGCTGCTCCAATCTCTATCAAAGTAGTAGTACTTTGGTAATTACGGGGGCACTCTTACGGAGTATTGGTGTATTACTCCGTACAGGGTGCGCGCAAGAGCATGGATCAAAGGACCAAAAAGGCGGCTTCGTCCACTCAACAGGTGAAACGTGGAGCGTGTCCTCTCGGCAAAGCCCGCAAGACAAGGTCGTTTGCACTCCTTGTACCAGCAAATTGCAGGGACAGAAGAAAAAAAAAAGAAAAAAAAAGAAAACAGGTGCCGCTGGTGTACCGCGGAAATGGCCCAAATGCATGCTTGGCACATGGGTCTATACGGGCAGTTTGGCGGCGAAAATCAAAATCAAAATCAAAATAAATACCAAGATGATTTCAACGTGTGTGAGAGGAAAAAGAAAAAAAAAAAAAGAAAAAAAAAGAAAAAAAAAAGAAAAAAAAAAAAAAGAAACGCCCGACGTCTTTCGCCATCCGCGGCTTCGGAACGCGGCTGCGATCAGTTGAGCCTCTCCTGCACGGGTCTTCTTGCAGGTCTGCATTTTCCCATGGGCCTCCGTAACGACTCCGCTCCAAGAACAGGGCTCCCCGTCCAGGACAAAGCACAAGCGCCGCAGCAAATGTCTTCAGGAGTCGAGCTTGGTGTACGGAGTATCGCCCCCGGCCGTTGTAAGATTATAAGGGGGCCGTGGTGCCACAGGGCTTGAATCTCAGATCGGACTAAGCGCGCTGGAAGCCATTCATTCCCCGTGACCTTCTGGAACGCCCGTTTGAGCTGCGAATTGGCAGTTTCTGATCTCTGTGCGCGGGCTCGACAATTGACATCGTACTTGTATGTTGCTGCTCTTCTTGTTCGTGGGTACTCCGATGCAGACTTACTTGGCCAAACCTTGGGTGCGGAGCATGAAGGTTGTAACGTTGAGACAAGTCACGGTGCGAAATGCCTGATGGGGCGGTATCGCCCTTGTAAGTCGGGCAGAATTCACCAAGGCGGTGGCGGTAACGGCAAATCGATAAAGCAAGTTCCTGCCATATGCATGCACCATGCCAGACAGTAACTCTCTCTCCCCCTCTCTCTCTCTGGCTTTCATCCATCCCCAACCATGGCAATTCATTGCCCCAGGCCTGCCGACGGATCACCGCAGGCACTCATGAATTCATCTCTCTCTCTCTCTCTCTCTCTCTCTCTCTCTTGCACTGTAGTTTGCCCAATCCGGCAATCCTTGCTAGCTCCTCGTTTGGGCCCTGGGCTAACCATCCTGGCGCGGATCAAGCCGCCTCAAAACATCCGGACATCGCGACCCCTCTCATCAACCTCAAACATGGCTCTGCGCACCTGCAAGTGCCGCGCGTAACGCTACTGGCCCAGATCGTGGCTCGAGGACCGCATTTCGATGACAAGGCCGCCTCAAGATTCCCGCCATGGGGGCGGTGAGGTCTTTGGTCGACCGCCTTTCACCCATCAGTTAACACTGCGCGGAGCGCATGCGTTGTGATGCACCGCTCCGGCGTCTGGGGTCTTTGCGCTGGCAGCATTGAAGCAAACATGGGGAAGGGGAGTCTCCAACAGGCCGCTCAGGTGAATATAGCTCCGTTCCGCATATTCCTGGGTCCTAGAGGGCGCCGCTAAGGATGCAAGTGCTTTAAAGGTGGATGAAAAGTCCAAGGAAGAAGGATGGATACTAGTATTTGCATTCTGGATTTTCGCAAAAAAAAAAAAAAAAACATTTGTCCTCTTGCCGATCCCGCCGCCTCCGCGCTACTGGAACGGTGCCGAAATCAGCACTGGCAACCATCTCGTCTTTTTTTTTTATCGCAGGTCTCCTCCCCGTGGCTTGAGCCAACCAGGAAAATCGTCGCATGATCTCTTTTCTAGGCCAGTTCTCACCTCTCGTAGAGTCTGGCCCCGGCTCCTCAACGATGGGCCTGTTCAAGGGACGGACAGGGGCCGGCGCAACCATGCACAACCCAAATTTCTCCGAATATGAGCTCGGCCGCGGTAGCACGCCAGCTTATGCAGCACTCGAACAGGGCCCGCAAAAATGGGCAGGCGATGGGGATTACAAGTACTCTCGAGAGCCGCGGTCGTCCTCGCGGTCTGCCAGAGCTGTCGCGACCGAGAGCGCTGCCAGCCCTTTCCAGAACCACAGTCCTTACCTTTCTCCAGGCCTGGATGCCAATACTGCCGCCGGACGGCTTAGACAAGTTGATCAGTTGGGATTTAGTAGGTCTACCGATCAGATCAGTTTAGACTTGAAGGCGACGTCATCTGCCGGTCGTTCCGCGAGCACGAAACCGTGGGAGGCCAGGAGCTACAAGCAATACCATATCCCGATTCGAAGCGAGATACTATCGCCGGCATCGAACCCCAAAGGCGCTCCCGCTTCGTCCCTGCCGATACCATCCTTCACAAACGGACACGAGACGCCGGCTACGATCGGGATGGCGCTTGGAAGCCCGAGTCACTATCCGGGGTCTGGGTCTGTCCAGCCACTATGGCAGGCTCAGGTGCTGACGACCGTCACCTCGGAGGGCCATGCGTCGGAACAGAATCCCAACGCCAACGGCTTGTCGAGGTCAATGTCGAAAAGGTGGAATCCTTTCAATAGGACAAAATCAAAGAGGTCTAAGCCGGCGGAAAACCCGCCTTCGCGAGCGCCAGGCACGGATCCTGGAAAGAGCGTGGATCTTGGAGGCCGCTTCAATGGGGCAAAAAACGCCGATGCTTCTTGGGCTGGCAAGAAGAAGGCCGAAAGGGAGGCCGACAAGAAGGGCGCAGGGTCTGCGGCGCTCAAGGACGGCTCCGGTAGCCTGTCGAGATCCCCGATCGGAGACGTCCCTGCATTGCCGAATCTGCGAGATCCGGCGGCACCGACACGAACCCCCCCAGTCCCGCCCCAATTCCAGCAGCTGCCCCCGAAGCAGCTGCAATCACTTCTGAATGTCGAGATTCCGACGATTGAAATGGAGCGCTACAGCATCATGTTTGGGAACATTCTTCAGCAGCAGCAGCAGCAGCAGCAGCTTCAATATTTTCTACAGCAAGCTCAGCAAGCTCAGCAGCATCAGCCATCGCAAGGCTTGCAGCTGCCGTCCCAACAACCGCAACAGGCTGACAAGTCACGAGAGTCACAGGGGAAGCCAGAGGAGCAACCTCTGAAATCTCGGCCCTTTGGGAACCCGCAGCAATCAAGGGAGCCGGAGAAGCCACGGCCAGAAGATATACTGCAGCCGCAACCGAGGCCGACCTTGCCGGTCCGACGGCAGGTCAAGCTGGATAGGCTAGAGCTGTCGGCAGCCAAGGATTTCCGAGATGGTTCCGTGCCTTTCGAGATAGTAGTGCCGCGGAGATCGACTTCGCCCTTGCCAAAAGGCTCACCGTCATTCTCCCTCTTCCCCCAGGAGCCGGCTCCTGCAAACAGCCTGCCGCCGAGACTCTCTTCACGCACGCGATCCAACACCTCTCCTGCAGTGGTCAACTTTCCGGCCCCGGCCGTGTTTAAAGCGCCGGCGGAAGCGAGAAAAAGAACCACTTCTGTTTCTACCCCCTCTCACGACGAACCTCTACCCGCGGACGTTCAAACGACGCCAGAACGACGCGAACGCCTAGTTTCCAAGTTTCACCGAAAAGAATCACCGCCAGACCTCAACATGCCGAAAACCACTGACCAGATGTCCGAATCTCCTGCCGCCGCATCTGCGCCACCGCCGCCGCGATCGATTCTCAAGAAGCCTACGGGACCGCCGCCGCCGCCGCCGCCCAATCGCAAAGCCGAGCCGATGCCGTCGTCCCAACAAATGGCGCCTCCGAAACAGCATCAGCATCAGCTCTCCAAGGCGTCGGTGCGTAGCGAAACAGACGAAGAGGTTGAAAAAGCCCTGTACGAGGCTGTGGAAATCTCCATTGCACGCCAAATCAGCGTCTCGAGGCAGCAGCGTAGAATGCTGGTGCCTCTGAACCGTTCTGCCTCAAGGAGGGCGCCTAGCGAGACTGCCGCGGACGCGGCCGCCCAGATCAGCCCGACGGGGCAGAATAAGCGACTCGCCGAGACGAGGACTGCGACGCCGGTATTGGTTCATCCTGCCAAGGAGACGAATCAGGAGCAGGGGGGTTATCGGAAGAGCTCACGCGCGGTGCTCGAAGGTGCACGACGGAACGACCTTGAACGTTGTGACTGATCTATTCTTGTCTAATTTTCTTTCGTTTTTCTTTCATCTTCTTTATTTTTTTTTGTTATTCACACTTTACGATTTAGCCACCAGGCGTGTGCGTCTCTCTGTTCATGCGCTCTCATGTACACTTTCCTTTTTCATGCATCAATTTTCCCTTCTTTCATACCAGGCCATGTATTTTTTTTTTTTTTGAAAATGAATATTCCCTTCTTCATTTATTAGCATTATTGCATAGCCCCGGGGGCCAGGTTTGATGGCAGATTAATAAAAATTACAAAGCGAAGCATAGATTAGCATGACTGTGTCGAGTGGTCTATGGAATATTTTTTTTTTTTCAAAACAGAATATCATTTGACATGTTTATATAGATGTACGTGTGCGTGTGCGCGTGTGCGCGTGTGTAAAATTAAGCTTGAATTTCTTTGTCTTTTCCCATGTGTTGCGTATTAATATATATGTGTGTGTGTGTGTGAGTTTGCGTCTTTAAAACAAGGCAACCAATCTTTCAAATAAAAAACAGCCCATTTGTAGCGGGAAACATGACCGCATGCAACGCCAAACCAAACGACGTGATTACATCAAGACGCAGCAAGAATTCTGCTTCTTTGCTTGCTCTGTTTTTAAAGACATGTTAGTTGTCGAATCCAAAAAAAATAGCCGAAAATGTTGAAACAGAGAGGGAATTTGGGAAAAAAAAAAAAAAAGAAAAGAAAAGAAAAGGGGCGCCGTCATACGGTAAAACATCTTGCTCTGAGCGCTCAGGCCATCGCTCTTTGCCACCAAATCATCAATCTTCTCTCCCCGCTGCAGCACGCTCTCGATAGTCTTGTGCAGCACAATCTTGGTCTCGTCCAGCTCCTTCTGGATCTTCATGATGCTGTCGGCCTGCTGGGGGTCCTGGTACTTGGCGAGGTAGTCCCTCAGCTCCGGGAAGGGCAGGATCGGCTCGCCGCTGGCCCACGAGGAGCGCGGGTGCTTGGCCAGGAACTCGTCGACCACTTTGCTGAGGAGCTGGTGGGCGACTAGGGCGGGGTATTGGTGGTCGGAGATGATGATGCCGCAGATGCCCTCGGTGCGGCCGTAGGCGTGGAAAGTGTAGTCTGGTGAATGCGAGTAAGCGTCTTGGGGATCGTTCATGGGTCTGTCTGTCTCTCTCTCTTTCTCCTCTCTTCGGGATGTTTCGACGAGGGGAGAGAAGGACTTCTGAATCCGCACCTTGTTCTTCAACGTCTTGTCGCTGGGCAGGTCGAGTGCGCTCGGCGACGGTCTTTGCGAAAAGGGTCATGAATTCGCCATAGCTGGAGAGTAGAGTAATTTCGCCGTCAGTTGCTGTCATACCTGTTGCGATATATATATATATATATATATATATATAAGAGGTGGGGGGGAGGGAGAGAGGGAACATACTTGGTACGTGTGAAGCGAGAGTATGCGCTCAGCTCCTTCTCGGCGACAATCTCGTGTGCGGGCTGGGTATCGTTGCGGACGATCTATCGCGAGGAGAGGAGGGCCGGGTTAGCCAAAAAAAAAAAAAAAAAAAAAAAAGAAACGACGAGGAACTCGAAGGCAAGACTCGGGTGAACAAAGCCGGTGGGGGGCAAGGCAGATCGAGGCACGTACGCCGATGTAGTGAAGCTTCATGATGGGCGATGGGTTTGTTTGCTGAAGGATTTGGCAGGCTGGATGGGATGGGATGCTGGATTCTCGCGTCTTTTTTTGTTTGTTTATTTGTTTCTCGGCAGAGAGAGAGGTTGAGAGCTCGCGCGCTGCGACTGCGTGGTTGAACCGGAGGCCAAAGGCTGGTTTTCAAGGAGGCGGGAAAGGGGAGCAAAAGAGAACCGATGGTCGAGTCGGAGTTTCAGAATTGCGCTCAAAGGAATCTGTTGGGAGGCTGCTTCACAACTTGCGCAGGGATCAAGAATGAATGACAAACAAAACAAAAAACTTTCCCGGGCGCCACAAGGATGGGCCACCAGGATGCGGCCCCGCCACATTTACCGCTAAAGCCTGGCCAAGCTTCAGCGCTGCATTGGCCAACTGGAGCGCTGTGACACGGGCGGCTTCAGGGCGGATCAGCGGGGGGAGGGCGGTGTGTGACTGATGCGAGGCCCTCAGTGCATGATGCGTCATCCCGGGGCTCGAGTTGATCTGAGGATTAAAAAAAAAAAAAAAAAAAAAAACGATGGAGTCACATGAAAGAAGAAGCACCAAAAACGAAGCAGCAGAAAAAGAAGAAGAAGAAGAAGAAGAAGAAGACGAAAACGACGAAGACGACGACGAAGACGACGAAATTGAGCATTGAGACTGCGTCGTATCTACGCTGGTTCTCGATTTCTGCTTCACCGCGGAGGAGGAAACAACATGGCTTCAGCCGATCTGATAAACGCAGAAGCCGAGTGGAGGCGGCAATTTGCTGCCATGCAGGCGGCCCTGGCAAGCCTCAAGATCCCCCAAGATGATGCCAAAGCGCCCGGCGAGGATGCCGATCTGGACGACGATGACTTTGGCGGCTACTCTTCCTCGGCCAGCGGCCATGACGTCTGGGACTTCATCTCCGACGAAGACGGGCTCGACTATGACAGCAGCGACTTTGACTACGCGGACCAAGGAGCAGCCGCTGGAGGCTTTGGAGCCGACTGGCTTGCCGCCAAATGCGCCTCCATCGCGGTGAAGAACGGCCTGTCCCCCGATGTTTTCCAGGCCCAGGTCGTCGGCGTGCTGTCTTCCGGCCAGCCCGAAGACGAGCTGCAGGGCCACCTCATCGACCTGGTTGGGTTCGACGACCTGGACTTTGTCATTGAGCTGCTGGGGCACAAGGACGAAATCATCGCGTCTGCCTCGACCCGGCGTGAGGAGCCGCAGGCGAGCGGACGCCGGCTTCTGACCAAGGCCCAGAGAGAGGAGGCCCTTCGCATGCGGGACTACCAGCACAAGAACGCGGCCCTGGCCCCCAGCTTCTCCAAGGAGCCTCAGTATCCCCACGTCTACAGGGCGTACAGCGCGGGAAACACGCTGAGCGCTTCCGGCAAGAAGTACGGGTTGCCGCCGGGCAGCGAGCGTCTCCAGTTCGAAAAATACGAAGAGTACTTCGTGCCGGCCGGGAAGAGGGGAGTGCCGGGGCCCGGAGAGAAGCTCGTGAGCATTTCGGATTTGGATGGGCTTTGCCGCAACACGTTCAAAGGATACAAGACCCTTAATCGGATGCAGAGCTTGGTCTACCCGGTCGGCTACAAGACGAGCGAGAACATGTTGATTTGTGCCCCAACCGGTGCGGTAAGTCGACCGCCGCCCCCCTCCGTGCCGTGTGCCTATACTGCCTCTAGATTCGACGCTCATCATCGCAACGCGACACGCAGGGTAAAACCGACGCGGCCATGCTCACCATTCTTCACACCATCGGGCAGCATGTCCGGCCGAGCCCCATCGAAAATCCCCAGGCGGCAGAGTTTGCTGTCGATGCCGACGGTTTCAAAATCGTCTACGTGGCGCCCATGAAGGCTTTGGCGGCCGAAGTCACCGAGAAGCTCGGCAAGCGCCTTGCGTGGCTGGGCGTCAGGTGCCGGGAATACACTGGCGACATGCAGCTCACAAAGGCCGAGATTGTCCAGACGCAAATCATCGTGACCACCCCCGAGAAGTGGGATGTCGTCACGAGAAAGGGGACCGGCGACACGGAGCTGGTGCAAAAGGTGAGGCTCCTCATCATCGACGAGGTCCACATGCTGCACGACGAACGCGGCGCCGTCCTGGAGTCCCTGGTGGCCCGGACCGAGAGGCAGGTGGAAAGCACCCAGTCGCTCATCCGAATCGTTGGCCTGAGCGCCACTCTGCCCAACTACGTCGACGTCGCCGACTTTCTCAAGGTGAACAGGCACGCCGGCCTGTTCTACTTCGATGCTTCGTTCCGCCCCGTCCCGCTCGAGCAGCACTTCATCGGCGTCAAGGGGAAAGCCGGGTCCAAGGCGTCCAAGGAAAACCTGGACAACGTCGCCTTCGACAAGGTCAAGGAGATGCTGCAGCGCGACCACCAGGTCATGGTCTTCGTTCATTCTCGCAGGGACACCATGGTGACGGCGAGGATGCTTCACCAGAAGGCGATTGAGCAGTTCTGCGTCGATCTTTTCGACCCGACGGGCCATCCTCGCTTCGGCCAGGCGTCTCGGGACATGAACCAGTCCAAGTCCAAGGAGATCCGAGATCTGCTTTCCAAGGGCATCGGCGTTCACCACGCCGGCATGGCGAGAGCCGACAGGAACCTCATGGAGCGCCTCTTCGCCGACGGCGTCCTCAAAGTCCTCTGCTGCACTGCCACCCTGGCCTGGGGCGTCAACCTGCCGGCCGCGGCGGTGGTCATCAAGGGCACTCAGGTCTACAGCGCCCAGGACGGCAAGTTCGTTGATCTCAGCATCCTCGATGTGCTTCAGATCTTCGGTCGCGCCGGCCGTCCCCAGTTCGAGGACACGGGCATCGGCATGATCTGCACCACCCACGACAAGCTCGCGCATTACCTGTCGGCCATCACGGAGCAGCAGCCCATCGAGTCGAAGTTCTCGGCCAAGCTGGTGGACAACCTCAACGCCGAAATCGCCCTGGGCACCGTCACGTCCGTCCCCGAAGCCGTGCAGTGGATAGGGTACTCGTACCTGTTCGTGCGCATGCAGAGGAGCCCGATGACCTATGGCATCGAGTGGGCGGAGATACGCGACGATCCGAATCTGGTGCAGCGACGCCGCCAGCTGGCGATACAGGCCGCGCGCACTCTGCAGCAATGCCAGATGATCATCTTCAACGAGAGCACCGAGGAGCTCCGCAGCAAGGACATTGGCCGCATCGCCAGCCAGTACTACATCCTCCACACCAGCATCCAGGTGTTCAACGCGATGATGAACCCCCAAGCCACCGAGGCCGACGTCTTGAAGATGATCAGCATGAGCGGCGAGTTCGACAACATCCAGTCCAGAGACAGCGAAGCAAAGGAGCTGGCCCAGTTCAAGGACGTCGTGCCCTGCGACGTCGACAAGGGCATCGACACGCCTCAGGCGAAGACCAACATCCTGCTGCAGTCGTACATTTCCAAGATCCAGCCCGACGACTTCGCCCTCTCCAACGACATGAATTACGTTGCCCAGCAGTCGGGCCGCATCTGCAGGGCCTTGTTCATGCTTGCTCTCAACCGCAGATGGGGCCACCAGTGCCTGGTGCTCCTGACCCTGTCAAAGTCCATCGAGAAGAGGATCTGGCCCTTCCAGCATCCCCTCCACCAGTTCGAGCTCGCCAAGCCGGTGCTCAACCAGCTGGACTCCAAGGAGAACTTGACGATCGACGCCATGAAGGAGATGGAGCCGGCGGAGCTGGGGAGCCTGGTGCACAACCAGGGCGCCGGGAAGAACATTGCCAAGATACTCGACAATTTCCCGCTGGTCCACGTGGAAGCCGAGATTGCGCCTCTGAACCGGGATGTTTTGCGCATCAAGCTCTACGTCGTTCCCGATTTCCTGTGGAAGGATCACGTCCACGGAACCTCGGAGTCGTTTTACATCTGGGTTGAGAACTCGGAGACTTCGGAGATTTACCACCACGAATACTTCATCCTCAACAGGAGAAAGCTGCACGACGAGCACGAGCTGAGCTTCACGATCCCTCTCTCGGACCCGCTGCCGACGCAGATCTACGTCCGGGCCATCTCTGACCGCTGGCTCGGGTCGGAGACGGTGACCCCCGTGTCCTTCCAGCATCTCATTCGCCCAGACACCGAAAGCGTGTATACGGACCTGCTCAACCTGCAACCCCTGCCCATCACGGCCCTCAAGAACCCCGGGCTGGAAGAGCTGTACGCCAAGCGCTTCAGCTTCTTCAACCCGATGCAAACCCAAATCTTCCATACGCTGTACCACACCTCGGCAAACGTTCTTCTGGGTTCACCGACCGGTAGCGGAAAGACCGTCGCCGCCGAGCTCGCCATGTGGTGGGCGTTCCGGGAGCGACCCAAGTCCAAGGTGGTATACATTGCGCCCATGAAGGCCCTGGTCCGCGAGCGCGTCGTGGATTGGGGAGGCCGACTGGCTAAGCCCCTCGGGCTCAGGCTGGTCGAGCTGACGGGCGACAACACCCCGGACACGAGGACCATCAAGGACGCCGACATCATCATCACCACTCCCGAGAAATGGGATGGCATCTCGCGTTCTTGGCAGACCAGAGGCTATGTCAGGCAGGTCAGCTTGGTGATTATTGACGAGATTCATCTGCTGGCCGGAGATCGCGGTCCGATTTTGGAGATTATTGTTTCTCGTAAGAACCAATCCTGAACCTTTTTTTGGGGTTTTTTTTTTGTCCTTTTCCTTCTTTTAGCCTCAAAAATAAAATAATAAAATGATGAACTGCTAACAGAACATTTCAGGAATGAATTACATTTCGTCTTCGACCAAGAATAAAGTCAGGCTGCTGGGCATGTCAACGGCGTGTGCCAACGCCACTGACCTGGCCAACTGGCTGGGCGTGAAGGAAGGCCTCTTCAACTTCAGGCATTCCGTCCGCCCCGTCCCTCTGGAGCTTTACATCGATGGCTTCCCCGAGGTCAGGGGCTTCTGCCCGCTGATGCAGTCCATGAACCGGCCGACTTTCTTGGCCATCAAAAACCACAGCCCCGAAAAGCCCGTCATCGTGTTTGTTGCGTCCCGTCGACAGACGCGCCTCACCGCCAAAGATCTGATCAATTACTGCGGCATGGAGGACAACCCACGGCGTTTCCTGCGGATGGACGAAGAAGACCTGCAGCTCAACCTGTCCCGCGTCAAGGACGATGCCCTGAGAGAAGCCATCAACTTCGGCATCGGCCTCCACCACGCCGGCCTCGTCGAGTCTGATCGCCAGATCGCGGAGGAGCTCTTCCTGAACAACAAGATTCAAATCCTGGTCGCCACCAGCACGCTCGCTTGGGGCGTGAACCTGCCGGCGCACCTCGTCGTCGTCAAGGGCACCCAGTTCTACGACGCCAAGACCAGCGGCTACAAGGACATGGACCTCACGGATGTTTTGCAGATGCTGGGGCGGGCCGGGCGGCCTCAGTTTGACAACTCCGGCGTGGCGCGCATCTTCACGCAGGATGCCAAGAAGGACTTTTACAAGCACTTTTTGCACACGGGCTTCCCCGTGGAGTCTTCGCTGCACAAGGTTTTGGACAACCACGTCTGCGCCGAAATCTCGGCGGAGACGATCACGAACAAGCAGGACGCGCTCGACTACCTGACGTGGACGTTCTTCTTCCGAAGGCTGCACAAGAACCCATCCTACTACGGGCTGGAGGTTTCGGCACAGGAGCACAGCACCGTCGCCGCGCAGCAGCTGGCCAACGAGTACATGGTCGACATGGTCGAGAGGTCGCTCCGGGAGCTCGGCGAGTCCAAGTGCGTCCAGGTCTTCCCCAACGGCGACGTGGACCCCACGCCCCTGGGAAGGATCATGAGCTACTACTACCTGTCCCACAAGACCATCCGGCATCTCGCGCGCAGCGCCAAGCCGGCCGCGAGCTTCCTGGACGCCCTGTCGTGGATGTGCCACGCGGCGGAGTACGACGAGCTCCCCGTCCGCCACAACGAGGATCTGGTCAACGACGTGCTGTCGCGGAACCTCCCCTTCTCGGGCCAGTCCTTCAACCTGCCCATGTGGGATCCGCACGTCAAGGCGTTCCTGCTGCTGCAGGCGTTCATGTCGCGCATCGAGCTGCCCGTCGCGGATTACGTGGGCGACCAGACGAGCGTGCTCGACCAGGCGATCCGCATCATCCAGGCGTCCGTCGACGTCATGACCGAGCTGGGGCACCTGTCCAGCTGCCTCCGGATGATGGCGCTCCTCCAGAGCGTCAAGTGCGCCAGGTGGCCCACCGACGCGCCCGCGTCCATCTTGCCAGGCGTGGAGCCCGGCCCGACGAGGGACGAGACGGCGCTGGCGACGATCAGCACCTACTCCCAGGACCAGGTCGGCGCGCTCGCCAGGAGGCTCCACGTCCCGCCGAGCCTGCAGGCCCGCTTCAGGAAAGCGGTGTCCATGCTCCCAAACGTCTCCGTGTCGGTCGACGACGTCACGACGCTCTCCCTCGCCGTCAGCATCAAGCGGCTCAACCCCCTCGCCGACCGCGACGCGCGCATCTGGGCACCAAAGTTCCACAAGCCCCAAACGGAGGGGTGGTTCGTCGTCGTCGCCGACGTCGCCAACGACGAGGTCATTGCCGTGAAGCGTCTCGGCTGGGGCGCCAAGTCCCTCGGCCAGGGCTCGTGCCCCGTGGCAAAGACTGTGCTCAGGCTACCGCCGCCCAAGGCCCGGGAGGCCCGCAAGTTGGATGTCGTGGTCGTGAGCGATGGGTACGTTGGCTTGGAGCACAGGGTCCTCGGAGTGGAAATCCCAGCACCGCCGGCGGTCGACGATGAGCTGGACAAGACGGGTCAGTCAAAGAATGCGATGGGAGGATCATCTGCATAAAAGACTTGGGAGGAGGAGGGGGAGAAAAAAGAGGAAAGATTGAAACGGACCTGTTTTTTTTTTGTTTTTTTTCTCATTGCCTTGTGATTAAGAAGAAGAAAGGGGGGGGAAATATATATATATGTTTAACATGTCTGCCGTACACTACACTAGGTCCCAACGGGAACAAACACGCAGACCACCCAACACAAGGAACAGAGAGTATATGAAAAGGGAAAAGAAGAGGGGGGAAAAAAAAGGGAACACAAAAGACCAATCAATATCCATATCCCAGCCGTATTATCCCGTACCATAAAGGCCAACGACCAAAAAAAAAAAGAAGAAAAAAAAAGGGGGGGAAACAAGCCATGTCTCGTGAGAGCTCTCTTCCTAATCCTCTGTATATAAACACAAACAAAAAAAAAAACACCGTAAAGAGGCAAAAAGAACCAAAAAAACCTCCCGTCGTCCGCTGCCGTCATCGGCTTTTTTTTTTTTTTTTTTTTTGCCCAGCCCCGTCCGTACAAATGTATTCCTTGAACGCCAAAGCAGTCCTCTAAAAAGTTCCAGGTGAGCGAAATGAGCAAAAGAAGCCTTGCAAGGAGGAAAAAAAATGGAGGGTTTTCCTTTTTTTTTTTTGGTTTTTTTTTTTTCGAAAAAAAAAAAAATTCCCCCCAAAACAGAGATGATGAACATGGCTGCGTCTCGTAATAGTCGTTCTCCCAAGGCGCGTGTCGTCAGGGTGCTCGAATGAACCTCTAGAGGGGAAAAAGCCAGCGTGGCAAGAAGAGGGGGGGGATTCGAGCGTTGAAGAAGAAAAGCGGACGAGGGGAAAAAGAATACAATACAATAAAATAAAAAAACAAGAAAACAAAGCACAATCATCTAGCAGCAGCTGCTCCGCCGCTGCTTCTGCCGGCTCTCGGCCTGCGGGTCCTGCTCTTGCGCAGATCCGGCTCTGTCAATGGTGACGGCGGGCGAGAAGCCCGGCGGAAACAGCCAGCTCCTCCTATCGCGTCCGAGGCGGAAGCTCCCCCTGCCGCTGATGCCCTCGAAGTAGCCTCCGTCCATACCGGACTCGTACCCGGGCGTGTTGGGGGTGGCGGTGGCCTGAAGGAGAGCCTGCTGCATCTTGCGATTCTGGTCCACGAGCTTCCTGGCAACGACGCGGAAGACCTCCTCGACGCCCTCGCCGCTCTCGGCGCTGATCTCGTGGCAGGCGTCCCAGCCGACCTCCTGGCCCCAGAAGCCGGAGCTCCGCTTAGAGCTGGGGCTCCGGGGCTCCATGCCGCCCGAAGAGGGATACGACTGGCCGTTGACGGGGGTGGCGGTCGGGGGCGGCGTGCTGCCGAGGCCGGGGGCCAGGTTCTCGGCAACGTAGGCGATGCAGCGCTCAAAGGGGACCTGGCGGAGAGAGGGATCGCGGGCAACGATGTCGGCCTTTGTGCCGACGACATGCAGGACGACGTCCGAGGGCAGGTTGCGGCGCAGTTCGGTGAGCCACTCGCCCATGTCGGCAAACGATTGGGCATCAGTGATGCTGTAGCAAAGGATGCAGGCGTTGGCGCCGCGATAGTACAGGCGGGATATGGAGCGGAAGCGTTCTTGGCCGGCTGCGGAGAGCAAGAGTCAGCATACTCCGTACATGTTGTGCAGACCCGCGCGACTGCAAAGACGGGGGGACGAGGGCAGAAGAGGCAAAAGCAAGGCAACGATGCACAAAAAAGCGAACGATGCAAGGCGGCGGCGAGATGCACATACCCGTGTCCCAGATCTGGAGGCGCACAACAGTGTCGGAGTCGTTGTCGACCACGCGCTTGGTCAGAAAGCTGGCGCCGACGGTGGACGTCACCTGGGCCGGGTTGAAGGCGCCTTTGCAGTAACGCATCACGAGGGATGTTTTGCCGACGCCTTGGGCGCCAAGGACGACGATCTTGGCCTCGAGGGAGGACGACATGATATTACTGCCGGGGATCTACGGGCCCCCCCCAAAAAAAAGAGAGAAAAAAAGAAGAAAAAAAGGAAAGAAAAAAAAAGGGGGGGAGAAGAGCTCGGAATTGAAGCTGAACCGGGGGCGGGGCGGAATGAATTATGAAGATGAAAGCTTTGGGGGAGAAAGAAAAGAAAAGAAGAAAAATAGGGGGAGCGATCGGGCCCGGCGAGGAGGAGGCCGTGATGGAAAGAATGAGCAAAAGGCGAATGATGGAATTGTTTCGCGCGCGGGTGGGTCGAAGAAGGTTCGCTCGCTTTTATCGCATTGTTTGGATCGCGTCAGCGAACTCGAAGACGGTGTCGGCGAAGATTCGAGGGACGATGCGAGGGCATCGTTGGGAGGAGCGAGGAGAGAGGCTGAGGATGAGGAGCGAGGAGGACGATGAGGAGGAGAGGAGGAGGAGGCGGAGAGGGAGCGAGACAAAAGAGGGCGGAAGGCGGGCGAGAGAAAGGAGGAGACGGAGAAAAAGAAATATGGAAGAAAATATGAGAGAGAGAGAGAAAAATGGGCGCGCGTTTCTTTCTACTCTTTCATATATATATAATATATATATGGAGCTAAACAGCTTAGCGGCGCCAGAATAGCAGAAGGGAAAAAGAAAAGAAAAAAAGGTTTGGCAGGCCCTCTTCGCTCTGCGTGTGTCAAGAAGAAGAAGAAGAAAAAAACCTAAGAAGGACTATTGCTCTCTCTCTCTCTCTCTGTGTGTGTGTGTGTGCGTGTGTGTGTTCGGTGTTGCCTCGTCCGAGGGTTCGGTGATGCGATGGAGGGAAGAAGAGGAGAGAGGAGGAGGAGAGAGGAGAGCAAAGGCGGTGGTGAGAGGAGAAAAAAAGACGACCTGAGATTAATAACGGGAGTATGAATTGGATGGATATAGTGAATTTTTTTTAAAAAAAAAAATTAAAAAAATTATAGGGAGATGACAAAAACGCCAGTTGCAAAACGCCACTGCAAACGCCACTACAAACGCCATGGCGGACGGCAACAGCGGTTGGCATGGCGGGGCATGGCGGTGTCATAGCGGTTGGGAGAGCGCTGACGTGCACTGACGTGCGCTGACGTGCGCTAAAGGCTTGCGCTAAAGGGGCTGCTCCAAAGGGCGACAAATACGCGCAACGGGATTCGTACTGCGAGGTGAAGTAAAGTATAGTTAGTATAATGTATAGTAAGTATTAAGTATTACTATTATGAAAGTATCTGAAGAGAAGGGATTTCTGGTTGGGATTTGCCAACGGGATGCGATTTCCAAGGGGGAAAAAAACGGTCATGAGACTCGATCAGGAGGGAGGGAGGGAGTGGTGATGATGGTGATGGTGGTGGTGATGTTAGTCGAACGAGACGGAACTTTACATATTGCCTGTCCTTTGGGGGACGATTCGATTCGATTCGATGGGGGGAGTTTGAATCAACATGGGTGGGGGATAGGCGTTGATTATTTATTATATCAGTACGGAGTGAATGAATAAATGAGTAAATAAATAAATAAACAAACAAGAAGAAAAGAAGAAGAGAAGAAGAGAAGAAGAGAAGAGAAGAGAAGAGAAAGAGAAAAAAGAAGAAGAAAAGAAGAAGGAAGGAAGAAAAGAAGAAAAGAAGAAACACATACACAGATGCTCACACAAACACACACAAACACACATCGTGTGCCATAAAAACAAAAAACAAAACTTTGGAGCAACTCTGGGGAACCGAAACATGGGAATGGGAGGTCCATTGCCGGATTAGGAAATGAAGCGGCAAAGTTTTTATTTTATTTTATTTTATTTTTATTTTTATTTTTATTTATTTTCCCCCGCAAACGCCCAGCAAAAGTAAGAAATAAAAAATAAAAAAAAATAAAGTCAAAACAAAGTCGAAAAAACAGGCGGACAGGGGATCCCATTGCGGTGGAAATGCACAGAGCACTGCTACGTACGAGTACTACTACCTGGTACTAGTACCTAGTATGTGCGTATCATTCATTACCTTGGCAGGTACTTGGTACCATCGAGCTTTGGCTGCCGTAACCTTGAAACGCAGACACGTACAAAGTTGAATAGACGCCGAACCCCTTATATATATATATATATATATATTTATATCGTTGCATCCAAAAGGTAAACAAAAAAGAAAAAAAAAATACCATCTCTTGTGTTCCGACATTCGCCGTTTCAGCAGCCGCCACGAGCCAAAAATAAATAAATAAATAAATAAAAACAAGAAATGAATAAATGTTGGAGAACAAAAGAGCAAAATAAAAAAAGTACCTTCGACCAAAAAAAAACATCACAAAACCTGATGATACAATAATAAACTAACCAACATTCAACCACCAATTGTCCGTGCTTCACGGCGTTCATACGTGGATTTCTCTCATCCAACCAATCCCGGCCTCCCGCACCGTCCCCATGATGCAAAAGCGAAAGCCGCCCGTGAACCGCGCTCTGAATGAACAAGCTTTCCTGTTTTCAACCCCCCCCTTTTTTTTTTTTTGGTTTTTTTCCGACAACGTTTTGATTGTCGCGCGGCTCGACGGAAATCCCAGCCGCCGCGGCTTGTGGGCCTTTTTTTTATATATTTCTATTTTATATTTCTATTTCTATTTCTATTTCTATTTCTATTTCTATTTCTATTTCTATTTCTATTTCTATTTCTATTTCTATTTCTATTTCTATTTCTATTTCTATTTCTATTTCTATTTCTATTTCTATTTCATGTATTTTATTTCATCATTCTATATTTTATTCCATCATTAATATTTTATTCAATCATTAATATTTGCTTGGTCTTGGAGCGTTGGGGCTGCCGTGAAGCTCGTGCGTGACGTGTGCATTTGTTAACAAACCCGCTCAGAACCTGATTCACACAATCATGAACAGCTCAAAACGTTGAAATAAACAAATATATAAATATACATATATATATATATACATATATATATATATACATATATATATATACAAGAGGCAGTGACCGTCGTCGAACGCACCCCCTCTCCCATTTCCTCTCCCAGACCACTACCATTTCATGACACATTGCTCTGTTTTTTTTTTTTTCCCTCTCACGAGAATCACATCTTTTTCTTTTATTTTATCATCATCATCATCATCATTGTTTTTATTATTATTTTGCATCCTGAGCGACAACTTCTCTCGCATCGTCGATTCTTCGATTCGTCATGGCCCTCTTACTCAGATTCGTCGTCCTCATCCCCCTGATTCTCTCCTTCGTCGCCTTCGTCTTGACGAATCTGGCGCTGTTTGCCGGTCACCAGCAGGGCTTCATGGAGGACTATGCCGTCATCAGGGTGAGTCGAGCCGCTCCGATCATGATAACAACGACGACGACGACGACGACGACGCCCCCTTCTTCTCGCAAGGAGCGCCCAGAGGCACGGCTAACTCGCGATGACAGCTAAACGCATCTATGCTCGGCCAAAACGTGCTTCGAGGCGACCAAGAGTCCGGCGGCGGCAGCGATGATGGCGATGACGGGAGCATCTTGGACAGGGTCAAGGACAAGGTCCACGACCTTGGCGACGGCGTCAAGGGCAAGATTGGCCATGTCATCGGCGACGTTGCCGGCGAGCTTGGCATCAGCGACTGGTACTCCATCCACATCATGAATGCCTGCCAGGGCGGCTTCGGGCCCAACGCAACGACGACCCATTTCAAGCTCGACGTGACCAACTGCACCCTGTCGTCTCCCTCAAGTAAGTTAAAAAAAAAAAGAAAAAAAGATGAAAGAAGAAGGAAAGAAAGATGAAAGAAAGAAGAAAAAAAGATGAAGAAGAAGATTATCATCACTATCATCATCATCACCAGCCAGGAGCACCTCCTACGCCGCTTTCATCGTAGGCCATGGGATCATGAAATGACCTTTGCTGACTCGAATTTTTTTTTTAGACCGATTCAACCTCACAGACGTGCTGGACCAGGAGCTCTCTCTCGGGCCCCTTCACCTCAGCCTCGCCGACATCCAGTGGCCCGACTCCATCCAGGACAGGATCGGCAACCTCAACAGCGCCCTGCTCGCCCTCTTCGTCTTCTACGTCCTCGGCGTGGGATTCAGCGGCCTCTCCATGCTGGCCTGCATCCCGGCCTTCCTGCTGCAGGACAAGAAAATCCTCCTCCTCGCGAACACGGCCCTCGCGTCCCTCGCCGCCGCCGCCATCACCCTCGGCAGCGTCATCGCCACGGCGGCCTCCTGCATCGCCGCCGATGCCATCAACAAGGCCGGCGAAAAGGTCACCCTGGCGGCCTACAAGGGCACAAAGTTTTTCGCCATTACGTGGATCGCCGCCGTCTTCATGGTGGTCTCGACCTTGTTCTGGGCGGGCAAGTTGATGATGCTGCGGAGAAGGGAGAAGAAGGAGCGCGAGAGGTACCCTAAAGAACGGTTCTAAGCTCGGAGGGGGGAAAGATGTAAACGATGTATTTGGGCTTGCAAATATTTTTTTTTCCTTTTTTTTTCTTTTTTTTTTCTTTTTTTTTTCAATTTTTTTTTTCTGTTTTATTTTCAATTTTTATTTTTATTTTTTATTTTTTTTGGTTTTTGTTTGTCGGGTTTTGGGTTTTTTTGCTCACTGGAAGAGTTCGGGTCATTCATTGCATGCGACGGTTTGGCATAAACAACGATATCGAGGGCAAAACCTCAACCAAAGATATACAGTTTGACGTTCGATCCCCTACGGGCGATGACGCTTCTAGATATTTATTGAAAAAAAAAAAAAAAAGACTTAAAATTTTAGGTTTCCCTTTTGTTTAAAAAAAAAAAAAAAAAAAAAACTTAAAACAACTTAAAACCCCTGTTTGTTGTTGGAGAAAATTTGGGGGTTTTTTTTTTTTAATAATAACCTTCTTCTTCTTCCCCACGCAAAAAAAAAAGGGGGGATTTTTTTTTTATCGATTGCGTGCATTAGAGCCGGCGCCATCTTTGCCTCATTAGCCTGCCCGATGCGGCAATCATCGTTTTTCACTTGATAAATAAATAAATAAATAAATAAATAGATAAATAGATGGATAAAATAAGTAAATAACGGTTATATTCAGGCATGAAAAAAAGTTTACCGATTTTTACATTTGGTTCGATGAGAGCTTGGGAATTTTGAAGAAAAATAAAAATATTTTTTTTTTTTAAACATGAGCAAATGTATATATGTATATATGTATATATGTATATATGTGTATATGTATATATGTGTATATGTATATATAAAAGGCAAGCCCTTCATCGCCAACCAGCCCCTTGTCCCTCGACAAAAAAAAAAAAAAAACCGGTTAAACCCATCAGACATGGTCCGAATAGCATCGCAGCCCATCCAAGCCAGACGAAAACGCCCTGCATCCGTTCCCCCCGTCATCGCGACTCGCCCTCCGAGGGGCCTTTGCGCGACGGTCCTTCTCGGCCGTCCGGCTGCGGACCGACGTCACGGCCCAGATGCACACCAAGCAAACGAAAACCACGACGCCGGAGACGAGGCAGAACATGGCGATGGCGTCGCCGGCGTCCGGTGAGCGGCGGCGGTAAAGGGTGTGGCCTTGGTGATGAGAGGGGCTCATGGCGGGAGATGATTTTTTTTTATTTTGATTTTTTTTGAATGAGTGGGAGATTTTGTGTGTAGGCGGCGAGCGGAAAGAAAGGTTTGAGCGTTGTTGTTTTTCCTTTTTCCTTTTTCTTCTTCTTTTCTCTCCTTCTCCTTCGTCGTCTTCTTCTTCTTCTTCTTCTTCTTCTTCTTTTTTTAAAGCCGACTCCAATATTGTCCATGAGTTGCTGAGAGGCGGTCGCATATAAATCGTTTGAAAATGCCAAGCGACGGCCAAAAAAAAAAAGAAAAAAAAAAAAAAAAGAACACGTCTTTGCCGCATGCATTGATTCCACAATGTTCAGAGAAAATGATAAAATGATGGCTTCAAAGTTGGTTGTTCAAGAGAGAAGGTGGATAAACAAGCAAAATACAATAAATTCACCCTTTGGCCTTTGTTCCAACACCACAGATGCCTCCCCCCACCCTTTTTTTTTTGAAAAAAAAAAGGAAAGAAAAGAAAAAACAAGAAAAAAAAAAAAAAAAAAAAACTGCTCTTGCACAAAATGCTCTCATCACACAAAAGACGATGACAAACGTTCTTCTTTCATTCATGTTCTATGGCGTCAAAGACGTGTCCCCGCCGAAACAAGGCCTCTATATCTTCCCCGTTCGATTACAGCATCATGGCGCCGCCGACAATGGCAGCAACGCCGGCGTACAGACCCTTTGGAGCGTCCAAGATGCCCGCGGCGTTCGTGCTGGTGGGGCCGGCGGTGGTAGAGGCGGTGCTGGTGCTGGTGCCGATGCCGGTGCCGGTGCCGGTTGTCTGCTTGGCCAGGGTTGTGGTCGCGGCTCCGGTAGAAGCGCTCGTCTTGGCCGTCTCGGAAGCGCCGCTGGAGGTGGCGGCCGGGGTCGAGCCGCCCGTGGAGGTGGCGCCGCTGGGGGCCGCGCCGAGCTTGTCGAGGCCGGCGGTGACGGTGACGGGGAGCTGGAGGTCGAGGTAGGGCCCGGAGTGGGCGACGCTGGTGGAAGAGACGCTGCCGAGTTCCGTCTGGGTAAACCAGAGGGTGCAGGAGGCTACGTTTGCCGCGCTGTTGAGCTTGCAGTTGCCGCCCTGGATCCTATATAGCAAAGGCGTAAGCGAGGAATTCGGTCTGTGTACGGCTGGTTGCTCATAACGACCCAAGCTGTCGTTGGGACGTGTGCTTCAAAACCAACCCCCCCCCCCCCCCTTGGCCGCGAAATCGGACACTTTGTACGGTGTGATATCTCCGGGGGGGGCCGAACGAGGCCACGTCGTCGGGAACAGAACCAAGCCGGGATCCCTACTCACACGGTGCCGTCCTCGTCACCTGGCGTGGACATGCTGTAAACCCATGTGGACGGGCCTTGGGTGACGGTCTGGGTGGTGCCGGCCAGTCCGCACTCGTCATCGGGGGTTCCGGGTTTGCATCCGTAGGCATAGGTCGTGGCCGTGTTGTCGGCGGCGACGACTGAGGCGACGAGCGGCTGGGGATCGAGATAGGGCAGCAAGATGGGGACTACGGTGGTGGACTGGGCAGCGGCCAAGGCGGCGCTGGACACGGCGAGCAGAGCGAGTGAACGAGCCATGATGATTGATGAACGATGGTGTTTTTTGGTGGTTTGGCTTGAGTCTGTTGCCGTTGTCTGGTGTGTGTGTGTGTGTGTGTGTGTGTGTTTGCAAACGAGCGAAGCAGCTGTCTAGACTAAGACGGCTTGTTGTATTGGCGCAAAACGAACAAAGAAAGTGAGTGGACCGAGATGGAAATTCTCTTATATATATATAATAATAAAAAAAGAAGGATACAAGAAAAAAAAGAAGAAGAAAAAGAGAGAAAAGAAAACCAATGGCTTTTTAAATAAAGCCCTTGACTAACGATTACTATTAGTCGTAGTAACAAAGTCATGCTGTAGTCAGCTTACCCTTTTTTTTTTTTTTTTTTTTTTTTGGTTTCCAACAATGGTCCCAGACTTTGTTCTCCTTTTTTCCCTCTTCAAGGCAACGGCGCTATTATGTGCGTAATGGAGTAGTGGCTAATGATGGGATGCTAGTCTCGGCGATTGACTTTTGGAGTTAGATCGACGCAGAATGGCAGAACCCTCCCCCCCCCCCGGCGCCGTTTTTAAATTTGGGTTTTGAAATGGAACCCTCGCGAGATTTGATGGTAGCACTAGTAATATATGCATACATACATACATACATACATACCCTTTATTACCCCGCGGAGGAGTCTCGCTCCATTTTCATTTGCCCGAGCATGATTTTTCATGCTGGGCATTTGGGGAGGGCGGAAGAAGGTAAAGAAAGATGCGAGTTGTGGATGGGAGAATGGCATCATGGTGATTTTGTTGATGTTGTTAATGTTGTTGATGTTGTCGTTAATGTTGTCGTTGATGTTGTTGATGTTGTCGTTGATGTTGTTGATGTTGTTGATGATGTTGTTGATGTTGTTGATGATGTTGTTTTTGATGTTGTCGTTAATGTTGTTGATGTTGTCATGAATGTTGTTGATGTTGTCATGAATGTTGTTGATGTTGTCGTTAATGTTGTTGATGTTGATGTTGCTGTTGTTGCTGTTGCTGTTGCTGTTGTCAGTGTTGTTGTTGTTGTTGTTACTGTTGCTTCTTTGCCGTTCAATCATGCGAGGGTACATACAGATGGTATATTCATGTGGATTCTTGACCAAAAAAAAAAAAGATACAGAAGATGATATAAAAAAAAAATTCCATTTTTTTTAAATTTTTTTAAATTTTCAAGTTTTTTTTCGACTTTTTTTTCTCCCTTTTTTTCCCTTTTATTTTTATTTTCATCATCATCATTATTGTTGTTGTCATTGTTATCATCATTTTTACATGGATGGGCCTGGCTTGTTGCACCGATTTTTTTTTTTCGGGGGGCGTCTTGTTTCCAACCCCTGGCTAGCAAGTAGTTGGGTTTTTGGCGAGAGAGGGCGGCATAAGAGGAGCGGATCCATGCAATCTTTTTTTTTTCTCTTTCTTTCTTTCTTTCTTTCTTCTTCTTCTCTTTTGGCGGTGGGGGAAAGGAGGAGTGCCGAAAAGGAACCCCCCAAGTCCTCCGTCGAATGGAATTGGTTATGAGCAAAGGTGCCACAGTTGTTGGGTGCGTTGGCTTTTACCTGTAAAGCCGGTCACAATGCTTTTTCTTTCTTGTTTGTGTGCGAGATTTTGCCTCTTACAAACCAACTGGCTGATGCGGGCTTTCAAAAACTTCTTGTGTCGCCTGGCGGGAAATGTGACACTCAAATTGTGTGACGCTTGTTTGAAGCCACTTGTTGGTCTGGTTGGGGTCTCTTTTTTTCGTTTGGGGTTCACAAGTTGCTGCGCGTTTACAACAAGGTACAAGGTTAAGGTACTACCTTATACTAATGTGCCTTAGTAAGGTGTAGTAGTATTACTGACCTTATGTATCTAGGCCGATAAGATGTCGCTACGACATTCAAGTATATACAGTATATACAAGGTACATACATAAACAAAACAAGAAACCAGCTGTGCAAGATCTGTATCAAACTAACTGTCGAAATAGCCACTGCCAAACTAACTGCTTGCTTTTGTTATGGCATTAGTAACATTCAAGGCAGTACGTACTTACCTCGGTACTACAAGGTGCCTTGGTGAGTAGGTAGGTATAGGTACCTAGTACCTACCTGGTATCTACTAACCTAGCTTACTAACCTAGTATAGTACGGAGTACACAAGGCCAGCACTACAAACCTTACTACAGGTACCTAGTAGGTAGGTACTAGACTACTTTAGTACCTGGTAGTAATGGGTAACATGTAATACGTGCTAACCTTAGTTTGCCGACCAGTAGCGCGTCTGTGCAATGTACCTCGATGCAAACTTCTGCAGCTGCCCAGATAGGAGATATATGCACTCAAACGCAACTGCCCGTTCGCAAGTTATGCACCTATCCGGCACCCTCGTCTCTTGGCAGCCACGAACCGGCATTAAACCTTCCTAGAAAACCCCCCCTCCCCTTCTCAGACGCTGTTCTTGGCAAAGTCTTGGCGGCCCCAATGGATTTTTTTTTTTTGACTCACGAGGTCGCAGGCAAAAAATTAAAAAAATTTAAATTTTTTTAAAAATAATTAAACAAAATTATCAAAAAAATCTCCTTTTTAATTTTTTTTTTTAAATTTATTTTTTAAAAAAAAACTAAAAACCTTACGAACCTTGATATTTACCTAGCAGCAAACAGCAAGAAATGCCCAGCCGTTTTTGTGGCAAAAATGATTTGCCAAGACAATTTGGCCGTTTGTTCCCCCCCCCCCCCCCCTCCCTTTTTTCCCCCTTTGCCGCCTGCGCTGTTGCAGTTCGTTCGTCGGGTCGGCTGTTTGCCAGTCCGCACCTGCCCTTGGGACTTTGTTGTTGTTGTCGTTGTTGTTGTTGTTGTTGTTGTCGTTGTTGTTGTTGTTGTTGTTGTTGTCGTTGTTGTTGTTGTTGTTGTTGTTGTCGTTGTCGTTGTTGGCAGCACAATGGTAGGTTACCTTAATGCATTGTACGAGATGTAGTGCCAGAGTACCTTGGGTACTGATGATCACTCGACAGGCGGAGACTGCCGCTCATTTGGCGGCGAGTTCCCTTGATTGAAATATACATACCTTGCTTGTACTGTACATACCTAGTAGGTACGCAGTCCCCCTTCTCTCTCCATCTTACCTTAACCTACCTCTGGTGCCTAGTAGGTACTCCTGTACTCCTCCTACCTGTAGGCAGCACCTCGGCAAGTCAGCATTTTTGGGTCTCGGGCTAGACCTTGACTCTCCATTTCAGAACCTCTCATGTCATCGACATGTATGTACATGGAGTGAGAAGATACGAATAGCCAAAAAGCCGTCCTCGTCGTCGTCATCCATTCCGTGCAAGGAAAGGAGCAGGAGCCCCCCCCCAGTGCCAAGACTTCGTGGAGAGCCCCTAAACCCAATCGGCCAACATGCCTGGCTGGCGGGAGAGAGGGATGGACTCTTGGCATCGTGGGACCAAAAAAAAAAATAAAAAAAATCGCTGCTGGTGCTACTTTGCTCTGGCTATTTGACCCTTCATGATCCGCTTCTCTCTCTCTCCCTCTCTCTCCCTCCCTCTCTCCCTCTCGCTCCCTCTCTCCCTCTTCCTCTCTCTTGTTCGTCCATGTCGCAAAACTCGATCCCTGCCTCTCCCGCGCCCAAAGCAGGTGGTGACGAGGCCCGTTTGGAGCGACCAAAAATCAAATAATCGATCCCGAGACCGGTCGTCAAAAAAGCCTTGCATCAAGAGCCGCCTGCCGATCCCCCCCCCCCCCCCCCTTTGGCCGCGCTGGGCCCGTTTTCGCGACGGTTCTCCTCAGTCCTTGCCGACAAGCGCCGTTGCGACGCTGCACCGGCTCGTAAAAACGATAACCCATCATGACCCGTTTTGGTCCGAAGCCATTGCCAGCGCCGTTGCTGGTTCTGCTGGCGCTGGCTTCTCTGCAGATGTGCCCTGCCCACGCGATGGCGAATGGCGGTCCTCCCGAAGCAAAGGCAAAGGCCGCAGCGCCGGCGGTGACGGCTGCCCCCATCTATCTGCCGTACTACGACGAGCGTGCGTGGTCTCTGGTTCGGGGGAGCATCATTTCAACAGTACGCGCAACGTTTCTGTTCATTTTTATGCATTCCATCCCCCCCTTTGCCTCGAGGCTATGCAATCATCTAGCAGCAGCAGAAGCAGCATTAACGCGGCCATCAGGATCCCTCCGCTAGCAGGACCACATATACCATCTTCTGCCCGATGCAAACGCCCCCGGCGTGCGACCTATCTCTCGAGTTCCCCTTTGTGATTGTGGAAGGACCCGACACGCTCGAGTTCCATGGAACGGTGACTTCGACATAGTGAGTTTGCCTTGCCTTGCAGCAGCCGACGGCCTGAACGAATGGTACCAGCGCGGCGGCCAAATGGGCTATGGGGGGAGGGGCTAACGTTTGTCTTTCAAGTATTGCCGATGTGGAGTGCGACTTGAATGGCACGACGGCGGCAACGTGCTCGGGTTACTCGAGCTACAAATCCGGTTACACAAACGGGCATTACACCGGACCAACCCAGGTTTCGTGGACGTCCACCTTTACTGGATCAGAGGTGCGGTGGGGTACCTTGACCTTGGCCGACGGGCCAGGGGCGACCGCCGATGGCTTCGACACCGGCGAGGCTTTGGCGACACCAACGGCGCCTTCCGGTATGATGTACGAGCCTTCGCCGACGTCGCTGGGGTCGAATCTGCGCGTTTCCGGATCGCGGTCCCTGTATGGGTTGATGGCGGGCATCGTGGCCGCCTGCCTAGTATGATGGGCGATGCTTGACGTTTGACGAGCGCGCACTTGCGAGGTTGGAAAATCCAGCATGAAAACGGACGACGTGGGAGAGGATAATTGACTGGTCGAAAAAGGGGGGGGAAGCCAGACGTTGTGCTCTGCGCAAAAATTTTTTGGTGATTTTATTTTCCCGGGAAGGGAAGCGCCATGATTGCGTTATTGCCCGTGGTCTGCGCATTGGTTTTTTTTTTTTGTCTTTTTTTTTGTCTTGGATTTTTTTTTTTTCAGCGAAGCATATACTACGGAGTTTGATTTTTTTTTGTCGGTTATTTGAAAGCGTGGAGTTTGGGGGTCCATTTTGTCAAGATGTTCTTTTTGGGGGGGGAGGGGTTTATTTATTTTTTTTCCCTTTTCTCTTCTTTTTTCTTTCCCCCCCCTTTTTCTTTCTGGGAGCGATGATGATGGCTGGGATATGCAAAAGCCGGGTAGCCAGTTGGTTGGCTGTCAAGGAATACTAATAATGCTCATATAAACCCTTGATTACAAAGTGCCGGCAAACCCCCAGAGGGGCAGCGTCAGCGCGTGACCGTGCATGAGCTTTGAAATGTCAAAAAATGCATTTCCAAACCCATGTCCGCCCGTTGGTGGATCTAGCCGTTTCACCTCCAAACCCCCGTATTGCCAATCGAGTTGTCTCTCTGTCTTTCTCTGTCTCTCTCTCTCTCTCTCTCTCTCTCTCTCTATATATATATATATATATATATATAAAAGGTATAGCCTTCATCTTTTTTTGCCGCGCGCTGGCACAGAAAACCCCCCCCCCCCACCCTGTATTATGCAGAACCGCGCCTAATAAAAGCAATAGCTTGGCGAATGCGATCCTATTCGGACCTATGAAACCAATTTGTACTTGCTACCTGTTAATTCGTATACTATATTGCCAGTTAGGCTGGAACAATCAGAGCGCTTGGCTACTCGAGAGAGAGAGAGAGAGAGAGAGAGAGAGAGAGAAAAAGGGGGCTGAACTGTTTTTCTTTCCATCGACTCGGTTTTGGAATTTTGATTGCAAACGTTTTCGAAAAGAATCGAAAGAATCGAAAGACCTTCCTCCCCCCCCCTTGCGGCCTTCCTTGTTTGGATAAAACGCTGCTTTTGGGCGCGAAACAATGTGGCTTTTCTGCACGCAAGGCAAGGGCGGGCGCTATTGTTGCATGCAATGGCACTTGCTATTTACGTTTCGATTGATTCTCGAGTTTGTTAATTTATTCATTCAAGCTGCCCTTTTTTTTGTCTCTCTCTCTCTCTCTCTCTGTTTCTTTTCTTTTCTTTTTTTTTGGTTTCTCCGTTTGTGCACCTTGATAGATACCCTTATTATTATTATTATTATTATTATTATTACTTTCTTTAAAAAAAAAACCTTTGTTTAAAAAAAATCCCTTCAACTTTCTTTTGTTTTCTTTTTTGTTCCTTCTTTCTTCTTCTTCCCTTTCCAAGGCAAGGCCTTGTCGCCTTCTTGTCACCTCTTCTTCTTCTTCTTCTTCTTCTTCTTCTCTCCTTGTTCATTCGCTCTCGTTTTGCCTCCTCCCCCCTTTTTGTTTTTTTCTTTTTCTTTTCTTTTCTTTTCTTTTCTTTTCCCCTTCTTTTGGAACCGGCGATAGTTGCATGCTGTGACTGCCCTACTCTTTTTTCTTCTTCTCTCTCTCTCTCTCGACAAACTGCATGAATGCTTACAAACCTACCGACTGTCGTTTGCCATTCTCACCTCTTTGACGCTGGACGCATAGAGTCTTTTCTTTTGGTTCTTCTCTCCCTTGGTTTTCCTTTCTTTTTCCTTTCCTTTTTTTTTTTTTAGTTCTCTCGCTTTTCGTTCCTCCCCAGTTAGAGAGATATATTGGAGACTAGACTGCCTCTGTTGAATTTGATTCCGTTTGTATCGATATATATATATATATATATATATATATATACACACACACTTTTGGAGCCGAAACGACTGGTGCTGGATACACCATTGATTCGGTCGGTTATAAACTCGCTCCGTACGAAAGATGAAGTTTATGAAAAGCGTCAATGTCGCGGCGGCGGCAAGCTCAGCCATTACGGCTCCCTCGTCGCTGAACGCCCAGAGTCCAGGTGAGATTGTCAGCTGAGAGAGAAGAGCCCCCTCTTCTTCATTTCGTGCTCCCGAACATATTTTTTTTGGCTGACAATATCCGTACAGCGTCGGTTCGAAGCGTCGCCGCGACTCTTGCGTACGACGCCATGTCCTACTACAAGGGTAACCTCTCGGCGCCAGACTCGGTCGACATGGGAGACCTTCAGGATCCGTACTACTGGTGGACTGCCGGCGCGCTCTGGGGAGCCATGCTGGACTACTACCACCTGACAAACGACTCGACCTACAACGACGTCGTCACGCAGGCTCTCCTGGCGCCCACGAACCTGGGGGCCCAGCACTCATACATGCCCCCGGAGCACGCCTTCGAGGAGGGCAACGACGATCTCTTCTTCTGGGGCTCCGCCGCCATCGCCGCGGCCGAGCGCAACTTTCCCCAGCCGAACGCGACTCTGCCCTCGTGGCTGGACATGGGAGCTAACGTCTTCAACCAGCTCGCGGGGCGCTGGAGCACTCAGCACTGCGGCGGCGGCCTCCTGTGGCAGATTTACGCCTCCAACCCGAACGGCCTGACGTACAAGAACAGCGTTAGCAACGGCGGGTTCTTTCAGATTGCCGCCCGGATGGCCCGCGCCACGGGCAACGACACGTACCTCGCATGGGCCGAGAGGATCTGGGACTGGTCCGTGGACGTTGGCTTCGTCGACCGCGAACACTACCACGTCTACGACGGCGCCAGCATCGGCACCAACTGCACCGAGACGAATCCCGCCTCCTTCACCTACACCAGCGGAATTTACCTGTACGGAGCCGCCGTCATGGCAAACTACACGGGGCGGCCCGAGTGGAAGCGGCGGGCCGAGCAGCTCCTCGACGGCGCCGGCTGGTTCTTCAACTCGCCCAACGCCACGGCCGAGAACGTCATGTTCGAGGGCGCCTGCGAGACCGTCGGCCGCTGCAACGCCGACATGACCACCTTCAAGGGCTACCTCTCCCGCTTCATGTGGCAGTCCACCCAGATGGTCCCCTCTCTGCGCGCAAAGGTCGAGAGCCTGCTCGTCCCCAGCGCCCGCGCGGCCGCCGCCACCTGCACGGGAGGCCCGACCGGCCGCGCTTGCGGGCAGAAGTGGTACGTCGGCGGGTACGACGGCATCCCCGGCCTGGGCCAGGAGATGTGCGCGCTCGAGACGGTCCAGGGGCTCTTGATCCGCGAGGCCGCCCCGCCCCTGGAGGCCGGGGACATCAAGACGGTGCGGGACGCGAGCTGGACCGTCCAGGCCGCCTCCGCGCCGAAGCCCGTGCAGACGACGACCAAGAGGGGCGTTGCGGGAGATGCGCGGCCGACGGGCAACTCTGCCGGCGCGCGGCTGGGCCTCGAGAGGGGACCGCTTGTGGTTGTTGGCCTGGGCGTGTTGCTGGCGACTTGGGGGCTGGCCTGAAGGCTGCGCGTCCTCCTCGTCCTCCTCCTCGCCCTCGCCCTCTTTCATTTTTCCTGTAGATAGTGTGCGGCTGATTCCGTAAATACCGAGAGCTTTATAGAGCAAGTATGCTATGTGTACATGCTCGAGAGGTATCAAGACACACACACACACGGCGCTAGATCAAGCAAGACTTGATATAACACACACACACTCCCCCCCCCCTTTTTTTTTTATGTCGACGCGGACATTTTGTGTCAGTTACCTCTTTTTTTTTTTGCATCCCAATCTATTGTCATGATTAGATTTGTCTCTATATTAACTCGTGCTAAAATAAGCAAGCATCCATCGAATCGGGCTTCTTTTGCTTTCACCCCATCTCGTAACACCACTTCCCCCCCTCTTTGCCATCGTCATCCCCCCCCGCACGTCCTCCATGGCCGCGGATTTTCACCCTCTCACCTCTGCCAATATCTCCCTCAGCGCCTCCAGTAACCGCGTCACCTCGTCTTCCGTGCCGATTGTGATTCTCAGGCACCCAAGACATCCGTGCTCCTTGCCCCTGAAGCGCACAACCACGCCCCGTGTCTCTGCGAGCTTCTCGTACACGGCCAGCGCAACGGCGTTGTCGGGCTGGCCCTGGGCGTTGAGCATCTCGTAGAGTAAAAAGTTGCTCTCCGTGCCGCCGCGGAGACGGCCCACGCCAGGGATCGAGGGAAGCTCGGCGATGACTCTGTCGCGCTGGGCGAAGATCTTGGACGTATTGGCGCGCATGACGGAGAGGCCCTGCGGGCCGAGGGCCGAGGCGGCGAGGGCGCTGGTCGGGCTGGAGACGTTGTACGGCGCCTTGAGGTTGTTGAGCAGGGCGGCGATGGGGGCGGGCGCAAAGGCGGCGCCGAGGCGGATGCCGGCCAGGCCAAAGGCCTTTGAGAGGGTCTGCAGGACGACGAGGTTGGGATACTCGGTCACGAGCTCGGCCAAGGAGGCGTCCCCGGAGGCGAAGTCAATGTACGCCTCGTCGAGCACCACGACGCCGTTCCACGACGGGTGGCTGAGCAGGGCGACGACGTCGGACTTGGCCAGGAGGGAGCCCGTGGGGTTGCCGGGCGAGCAGAGGTACAGCAGCTTGATGGACGGGTCGGCCGACAGGGCGGCCGATACGGCGGGCACGTCGAGGCCAAACGTCGGCGCGGGCAGGAGCGGCACTTTGACGATGGCGACGTCGTTGGCCTGGGCTGACACGGCGTACATTCCGTACGTGGGCGGGCACGTCAGGATGCGGTCCCTGCCGGGCACGCAGAAGCAGCGCAGCAGCGTGTCGATCGCCTCGTCGCTGCCCACGCCCACGAAGAGGTTCTCCGCGGTGAGCGTCTTTTCGGTGTGGGCGTGGGTATTGCGCAGCCCGCAGAGGAGCTGCTTCAGAGCGGTCTGGTGAGGATCCGGATAGCGGTGCAGGCCGAGAGGGTCGAATCCGAGGCCATCTGAGCTCTGCGACACGGCCGACACGGCGGCTGCGGACAGGGAGGGGCCGTGGGCGTTTTCGTTGGCATCTAGGAGGATCTTTGTGCCGTCGTCTTTGTAGTCACTGTTGCGGATGGAAGACTTTTTTTTTATATTTATATTTTTATTTATTTTTTATTTTTTACCTCCTCGTGTTAGCCTTTGTGAGTCAGGGAGAAGGATGTAAAACGATGCGGTCGGTGTGGGATGACTGACTCTCGCGCGCAACGATAGGGCTGCAGTGCGAGGATATTGGGCCGAGCGCACGTCTCGAGGTTGAAGGGAGACATTTTTTTTGTTTTGTTTTGTTTTGTTCTCCCTTTTTTTCTTTGATTCTTCTTCTTCTTGTTTCTTTGGAGAGGGGAAAAAGAAAAAAAAGATGGAGAGAAGAAAAAAAAATTGTGCTTATGGATGGTTGGTTTCCAATTGACGATGCTGAGGCGGTTGTTTTAGAAAAGAGGTGAAGAAGAGAGATGGAGAGATGGAGAGATGAAGAGATAGAGAGAGAGGGAGAGGGGGGGGGAGGGAGAGAAAGAAGGGAGGAATTGGGGATTGGGAGAGTCTTGAGTTGTTGGAAGAGGGTTTTGAGTCAAAATGTTGGTTCTCGTTGGAGTCAGATATGTAACGATAAAAAAGAGAGACCCCCCGAGGCCGGAGGGGCGATTTCAGGCGGCGGGTTTTTATTTTTATTTAATTTTATTTTATTCAAAAACAAATTTTTTTTAGTGGGGGGGCGGCCCCGAAGACCCGGATGGCGCGTTTGGGTTGGGATTTTTGGTTTATTTGGGGTAATGTTATTTATTTGATATGATGTTATTTATTTTATATGACTTTTGTTTATTTTGCTTTGATTTTTATTTCATTTTTATTTATTTTTTATTTCATCTTGTTGGTGAAGTAACCAAGGGAGTTGTGTGATGAAGAATAACAAATCTAGTTCTATTGTTTTATGCATAATGTCATGCATCAATACATATATATATATATATATACATTATACTAACTTATAGCAAAAACCATCATGAGAGCTTTCTCCCCTACAGGCTACATCCCGAAAAAAAAGCCAAATCTAGCCAGAAGTGGTATCTATCTTGTTAAACAATAAGCGTTTTTTTTTTTAAAAAAAAGAAAAGTTTAAAATTTAGAATAAACAAATAAATAAATAATTTATTATTATTGTTGTTATTATTATTATTTTCATTGTTTTATTATTGTTGTTATTATTTTTTTTTAAAAAAAGAGACATAAACCGCAACCTCATTTCAAAGGTGATAGCCAAACAGGAACCAGCATCTCTTCCTCATAAACAGCCGGTGAACCACGACTTTCCATAGACTCAGCGCCAACCCCAGCCCGCCCGCCAGCAAGGGAATCAGCTGGCCGACGGTGCCGATGTCGTCGATGCCCACGCCCTGGATCTCGTTCACCACGATCAGATGCTCGACCAGGTAGATGGACACGCCGATCAGGCCCATGGAGAGAAGCAGGAGCACCAGCTCCACCCTCGGGCGCACCTTTTCGCCGCTTTTGAAGCCCTCCCGGAAGCCGCCGCGGAAGCGCCTCGCGGTGGCGCAGACGCTGAAGAAGACGAAGAAGACGCACAGCACGAGCCCGACGACGGAGACGACCTTGCCGAGGGTGCGGAACCACCCGCGGAGGGTTGCCTTGCCAAAGAAGGCAACGTCCGGGCAGGGCGGCATGGCCATGGCGTCTATGCCGGCGAACCAGAACCAGCAGCCGTAGGATGACACGGCGGTGTAGAAGACGATTCGAAAGATGCCGGAGAAGTGGCTAAAGTGGCTGATGCCGTCGCCCGTCAGGCTCGACAGCGAGCCGAAGAGCAGGTACTGGGTGATGACGGCGCCGACGACGGGGTCGCCCGGCCTGGACTGCGTGCAGAGGCCCAGGAAGATGGACCACTGGATGATGAGGTTGGCGATGCGGTACGTGCTCTCCGCCCGGGGCTCGAACAGCGTCGCGAGGAGCGTGGCGATCCATTGGGCGTAGAGGCCCACGCGGACGCCGACGCCGTACAGGTCCGAGTTGCCGACGGGGCAATCCGATGCCGACATGACGACGGTGCAGGATGTCGAATGAATGAATATATATATATATATATATATGTTGTCTGGTTTGGTTTGGTCTGGTTGTTGATTCAACACAAGGTGGACGACGGCGAGAGAGAGAAAAAAAAAAGGGGGGGGGGATATACGACACACACACACACAGAGAGAGAGAGAGAGAGAGAGAGAGAGAGAAAGTCGAATCGATACCCAAAGCAAAACATGCAAGAGAAGCAAGCAAGAAAAAAAAAAGTTCTATACATATACTCTGCATACTCACACTCTCGTGCTCATACTCATATACTCCAATACTTTGTTGCATAGCAGGACACCCCCACAACAAGCTGCGCCGAAGCCCATCCCGCCCTCCTCGAAAAACCCCCCTTTTGATAAAGTTTTGCGGATCCAGCCGCTGGAACCTTCAATTATGCGGGCAAAGAAAGCAGCGCCAGCAGTTCCAAAGAGGCAACTAATTAATAACTTGCTGCTGCTGCTGCTGCTGCTGCTGGCCGCTAAAATAGCCGCCGAGCCAAGAGTCAACCTCTTTTTTTTTTATTGACGTTGTGGCGGTGCCCCGAGAGAGCCTCAGCCGTTGCCTTTTTTTTTTTTTTTTTTTGACGAGACGCTACGAAAACTTGCGCCTCAACGAGATCACAGATTCTGTCAGGTGGGCTAATCAAGGCGAGGAGGAGCCGTAAGTTGGGCAGACTCGCGGGACGGACAGGGGTCGCGGAGGATTTTTTGATTTTTTTTTTTCATGCTGCTGCTGCTGCTGCTGCATGTGACTCTTGTTTGGTTATGGAGCCATCAGCACGTTTAGCTGCAGCTGAACCGAGGCTGAACATGCAGCAGGGCCAGCCTCCGAGACAAGCCTCGAAATATGCGGCTCTGGGCAGGCACACAGGGCGTCTATCCCCCCATGGAAGAGGGAGAAGGAGAGGGTGCCTAGTCCGTGTCCGTGTGTGTGTGTGGCTATGTAGGGGCCTGCGATGGGAGGCTGCGTTGGCGATTTTCTAGACGACATGGGGGGGGGGGGGTGTTGTGATGTGTGTTGTGTCGCCTCGCGCTCGTTAGAAAAAGCTGCTCGGGCGCGCGCCTTTGCATAACCGCCGCCGTGAAGATTTGAACGAAGCCAAGAAACCTTTGGGGGAAAAAAAAAAAGACGAGAAAAAGACGGAAAAAAAAAAACAGTCCAAAAAAACCAACCCTGAGCCAATGGATTCCAATTCCACCATGCCAATGCCAGACTGTCCCGTCGGCGGCAATCCCGATCTCTACGGACTGGGCATCCGCCTCGGCATCTACATCCAGATGCTGACGGTGCAGCTCTCGGGCCTCGCCAGCGCCATTCTCCGGACTGAAGACTTCCTCGGCCAGGGCACTATCATCTTCGTGCTCGCAACCGGCATCGTGCTCGTGCGGCTGATCAACGCCGCCGGCCAGATCGAGCCCGTCGAGGTCTTCCCCATCCTGACGCTCCTGCTCGCCCAGGTCGGCGTCTGCCGCGTGCCGTACTGGAAGGGCCAGACGACGGCCCTCATCTACACCTTCGAGGTCGGCGCGCTGATTGCCCTCTTCGCCTGGTTCTGGTGGCACGGCATGGACACGCTGCAGCGCTCGTGCCCCGACGACAAGGCCTTCTTCTTCGCCAAGGTCAGCATCTGGAACTGGTTCCGCACCTTGAACAAGGTCGGATCCGTCTTTGCCATCATCGGCGGAGTCTTTTCCGTCCTCTTCTACCTCGCAGGTCGGTAAAAAAAGAAAAGAAAAAGAAAAACACCCGGACAGAACAGACAGTCCCCCTAAAACCACGCGCCCGCCCTCTGCTTCCGCTTGCTGCTTCTGCCGCTGACGCATCTCCTGCAGCCGTCGTCCTCTTCACCTTTGTGCGGGCGGCCAACGTCGTCCGCAGGTTCCGCGGCGAACAAGGCGGCGAGCCCAAGGAGAGCGACAACCCGATGGGCTACGGGCCGTTTGACTTCCTCGTCAACGTCGGCGCCATCGTCTACGTGGAATTGGCCCTCAAGTGGAACAACATCTCTGGCGTGCACAGCCTGGTCGCGCCGGGACAGTTCATGCCCTTCTTCATCGCACTGGCCCAGCTCCTCAGCGTCTTCTACGGCGTTGCCAAGGCGGCCCTGTCCTTGGCTGCCGACGACGTGAGCCTCTCTGAAGCGGACTTTCAAGGCAAGGGCTTTTTTTTTTTTTTTTTTTCAACGTGTAATAATAATAATAATAATAACAAAAGAAGCATAACGTACTGATTGCCATTCATTGTATAGAAGAAGAGCGAAACCTGCCTTGTCCTCACGAGAAGAAGAGGGGGTGGTCTCATAAGGCCCAGTCGCCGGAGCTACCTCTCGCGAGTGTTGCGAGTGTTGCGAAATGAGCGAATCGAAACAAAGTTGCTAGAACAATGCATGAAGCGAAACCAAGGAAAAGAGAGTAAAAAAACAAAAAGGATAAAGAAAGAAAAAAGAAAAAAAAAGAGAGAGAGGAGAATATAGGTGCTTTTATACCCTCCCCCACCATCCCCCCCCCCCCCTTTTTTTTGGATTTTATATTGTGATCAAGTTGATCATGGGCCAAAATTTTTACACGCTGTTTCACGCCAGGAATCACGTGTCTTATTTATAGAGGGCATTTTCCGGGTACGATTTAGTTGTACCCGGCAGTTGGGATATATCTGATTCTGATGCCTTGCTTGCTCTTTTTTTTTTTTTTTTTTTTTGGTTGGACTTGAGAAGGATGCATTTCTACGGAAATATGTACAACGGCCTCCTCGGCACCGTTTCAATACGAAATATATACCGAATCAAAGATGGATGCACACAGCAGCCAAGCCTCCAGCGCTAAACCAAACCTCCTCCCCCCCCCCTTTTTTTTTTTACACAACCAACGGCTGGGCACTGCGCTTACCAGTGCTGCAGGTCCCAGTCGGCGGAGCGGTGCCGGCGGAGTCAAAGTCGGTATCGGGGCCCGGGTTGGGGAATAGCAGGTCCTTGCCCTCGATGGTGCCGCAGCCGTTGTTGACGTTGGCAACGAACAGGGACGGGCGGCCGTAGTACGAGTCGGACGGGCTGCGCGCGGCGAGGCCGGCCTGGGCTTGGATGGTGACGTGGGCGCAGTTCATGTACATCTCGCGGTTGCCAATCTTGTTGAACCAGGTCCAGGAGAAGATGGCGTCCCCAGCGGGCGTGTCGTTGGGGAGGGTAAAGGACCAGGTGAGCTTGAGGGGGCACTGTCCGATCCAGGAGTGGACGACCTTCCAGGTGGCGCCCCGGTCGTAGGAGAGCGAAACCTGACAGCTGCCGCCCTCGTGGGTGGCGGTGCCCGCGAGCGTCAAGTTGTACGTGCCGCCGGCTTGCCAGGTGACGGTCGACTTGCCCTCGGGCTTGTCGAAGTCGACCTGGTATCCCTTGCAAGGGTAGTTGCCTCCGGTGGACAGCAGAGGGCTGGTCATGCTATAGTCCCTCAGGGGCTCTGGCACGTTGGGGTTGTACTTGGACCGGAAGGCATAAGGCCAGGTCAACTCCATGTGAGCCCGAGCCACGGCGGCGAGGCCGAGGATGGAGGCGAGGGTGAAGGCCTTCATCGTGATGATGTGTATATATGTATATATGTATATATGTGTGTGTGTGTGTGTGTGTGTGTGTAAAAGGGGGTGTTGTAAATGTAATAGTAGCAGAGGTGTTGCTAGAGGGGGGACTGTGAAGACGGCCTTTTTCTCTCTCTCTCTCTCTCTCGCGCACGATGGATATCAAGACAGAAACCACATAGAGGGAGAGAATGAGAGAATGAGAGGGAGAGGGAGAAAGAGAGGCATCGGTCCCCTTAAGTAATAGCCAAGAGGTTGGTGCAGAGACAAACTCGAAAGAAAAAAAAAAACCCCTCCCATCAGATTCAGAGAATCTACTGTACCTGTAGCCAAACCGAGTGAAAAATGGTTTGCCCTCTCGCGCCGTTACATCGCATGCTTCTCTGTGTGAAAAAAAAAAAGGGGGGGGGGGGGGAACAGGCATGCTGCTGATGCCTCGCGGATGGGCTCCATGAATGGCAGAGGAGAGAGAGAGAGAGAGAGAGAGAGAGAGAGAGAGAGAGACAACCTCCCAAATCGGGCATCCCGTTTCCCGCCATCTCTGACCCCCAATCCAATCCAAATGCTACCCAGGTCCCCCCCCCCCCGGGCGTCACCAAACCTCTCTCTTGGCATCCTCCGCCAAAAAAAAAAAAAAATGCGAAGCGGGCTTGCAAGTTATCCACCTGCACGGCATCGTACGCTCACCCCACGCAACAGCGGCGGATAGGCCAAAATCCCGTGATACAGTAATTCACCTAGAGGATTGGCGGCGCCGTCTGTGGAGAAGCGATGCCAAAAAAGAAAAGGCAAAAAAAGAAAGGGAAAATAAAAGAAAAAGGAAAGAAAAGAAAAAGAAAAGAAAAAGTTCATCTTTGGTTCGACGCAGAGCGTCACCAGGGCTCAAATTGTTGGCAGTCGGTCCCAGCCACTTACACATACACGCACACGCTTTAGACCTCGAACCGTTTGGCCGTGATGGACTGAATCCCCCCTTGTCGGTTTTCCCCACGGCCGCGTATGGAAGCTGGTCCTATATTGCATCTCGAGCAGCATAGCAAAGCAGTGATGGTGTTCAAACCCCGTAAGCTATAGAGTACATAACATGGATATCCAATGGTTCGTTAATCGTGCCAGCCGGTGGCTCCTCCTTTTTCGAAACCGCTCCAGAACGAGCACCCCCCCGCGGGAGGGATCAGGACACGCCGGGGCCAGGGATCAGGGATGATATGTGAAGCAGGGACCGGTGGAATGTTTTATTTTTGCCCGTCCATGAAACAAAACAAAACAAAAACAAACCGGGACCCGTTTCGGAGAAGCAGAGAAACTCCGGGGACGGTTGCCAAGTCAGGTAGGTACCTTTAGGTACATGCGAATGCCTATAGCAGTACGTATCTTACTTAGTACCAGTACTTTGCGAGAAGCTTCGGACCGGACGAGGCGCCAAAATGGGAAGCCCTCACCGCCTTTGTTTCAAAGTACCTCGTCACGCATTTGACGTGTGCGGAAACATGGAAACGGGGAGTTGTGCCTGTCGATCGAACGCACGTACCTTATCTAACTAACAGTACCTTTGTAGTACAGTGGGGTGACAAAAGTGTCGATGTATAATGAAATAGAAGAGTTAAGTAGGAGGCAGCAATAATAGGTTATATTACTAGACTAAAGCTTAGGGAGCTATCTTCTTCCTGCGCTCCCTAAGGGCTTTATAGCTAAAAGGGGGCTGAAGCTATAAAGAAGAGACTAAGCCTCACCGCTAGTCAGGCTGACCAATTAGGCCTGGCTATAGTAAAGGAGGCTAACCAATAAGGACCAGTTAGCAAATCAAGGCCAAATACAGCCTAATAATCCACTAAGCTAAACTTCCCTTGCATAAAGGCAGTAAGCTACTGCAGGCAGCAATATTATTATATTATTCCCCCTCTTTATAGCAATTATCTTAATTATTATATAAAGAGAATGCAGCACTAATCTAGTTATAAAGGCCTTCTTAAAGGCCCTTTCTTTAAGCATTAATAGTTTCTTTATTTATAATGCTTTATTTATACAGGTTATTGCATTAATTAGCATAGGCCTTGTATAAAGCACCTTTATTTATTATATTTAGTTAACTAGGTCCTTGTATTTATTTATTTTATAGTATTTTCAGCAATATAAAAAGAGAAAGGCTTTCTTTATAGTCTTTTAAATTTCTTATCCTTTTTAATAATGCCTTAAGTATAAAAAAGTCTTATAACCTACTTAATGCCTTAAATATATTAATAGATCCTAGCAAGGCATTATAGCTACACTATAAGCTATTTTACTTATTATTAATAATATACTTACTATCTTTATTATATAAATACTATTAATATAAATATATTAATATCTCCTTAAAGGTTCTTTATAATTATTATATAAGTTTACTGCCTTTAATTTAATACTGCTTTTATATAGTATAAGGCTTGTATTAAGTAAAATAATAATTATGCCTTATTTATAATCTTTTTACTTTCTCTTTTTTAAAAGACCTTAGTTAATTATTAACTAGTCCTCTTGTATTATTGCAGCAAGCTGCTTCTTAGCTTAAGCAGTAGCTTAACCTCCTTAATAATTAATATAACAAGCTAGGCAATAGTTCTTAACCTCTTAAAGCAGGAGATATTATATATATAGCCTATTTTTATATAATGCAATAAAGTCTTGTAGCAGCAGTATATAATCTTTATACTGCTTTTAATTACCTTAACTAAATACACTAGTTTAAATATAGCCTTTTAAGTTTAAAAAAAAGTTTAATTAAAAGTTAAAGTACTTATCTTTATTTTATTTTATAATAGCAAGCCCTTGCCTTATAGAAATACCTTTATCCTATACTATATATTCCTCTTTTTATATATAGGCCAAGCCTTAAGGTTTTACTTAATTAATATTATTATTATTAGGCTTTTATATTATTAAAGACTTAAGCAGTAACTACTTTTAAGCAAGATCTTACTGCATAAACTAAATTCTATTAGCTTTATTGCCTTTTTCTTAAAGACTTAGGTTATATTTTTTAATAAGTTGCTCTTTATAGTATATTTAAGGTAGTTAAAGGTATCTTAATAGTAAAGGTAGTAGACCCTATAGACTATACCTAGCTATTTAATTTACTGCTAGACTTAAGGGCGCTTATTTAATGCCTTAGTTATTAGGTTAAGGTTGTTATAGATTTATTTAAGCTTTTTAAGTATTTTCCTTTCTATAGTTAAAGCTTTATATATAGGCCTTTATTATTAATTACTTTATTATTACTAGTATAGCTAGATTTTTTTAAGTATTGCTAGTATTACGCTTCCTTTTTTACTTCTTTTTAGCTTAACTTATATAAAATCTTTTAGCTAAGGCAAGAGTGTTTATATTATCTTTATAAACCTACTAATTATATTCTATAGGCTACCTAGCCTATTTAATAAAATAATAAACTTCTCCTTTTATCTTCTTGCTATCCTTAACCTTTTTTACTTTTTATTATTCTTTAAGGTTGTTTAAGTTAAGCATTATTAAGGGTTTAGCTAGGCTTTTTTCTTTAAGTCTTTATAGCTTAAAAAGGTTAATATAAAAAATATTATAAATACTTAAATATTTTTTAAGTAATGCAAGTCTATAGGCTTATTTACTAAATCAAGCAGTAATACAAAAAGGCCTTATATATTTAAGTATAAGTTTTTTCTTTCCTTCCTTAACTTTAAGGTTCTTAATTAATAATATAATAAAGTCTTTTATATTTAACTTAAAGGGTTTATACCTTTTATTATAATAAAATACCTGCTTTTTAATTACAATTTACTATTAAATCTTTAATTACTTATATATTTCTTTTAGCTTTTTAATATATTATCTTATATTTAGTGCCTCCTCTTTACAAGTAGCATCCTTATTATTAAGGTCTTAAATATAAAAGTTAAGGTTTATGCCTATAAAGGCTATAAAAGGAGATATTTTAATAATAGTATTTTATACTATATTTAAGTAGTATTAAGTTAATGCTAGTAGGTAGGGCTATACTGCTTGTTCTTTATTAATAAAGTAGTAAAGGTAGTGCTTAATAACTTAATTTATTTATTCTATTTACTTATTAGTTTAAAGGTAAAATACTATAGATAGCCTTTATATTATTTTTAATATATAGTAAAGCTTTAACTAGAATTTATTTATAAATACCAAGCCTTAATTACTTATAATCCTTTATATAAGGCTAAAGACTATTTTTATTTAACTATAGAATAATATTGCAAGGTCTGCTATAGTAATAGTGCTATTAATAAGAAAGTATAGTAAATACTTTATAAATTAATCTATAATAACTAGAATTATATTAACTTCCTTAGTCTTAAAAAGAGTAAAGGGCAGGCTTATAATAAAGTTTATTAAGACCTCTTCTTAAGGTTATAAAGAAAGCAGTAAGGATTTAAGCTTGCTATATAGCTTATACCTTTTAAGTATACTCCTTTAACAAGGCCTGCAGACTTATATATACTCTTTTATATCTTTATTTATAAATAGCTAGAAAAACTTCCTTTAAATAAGATTAAGGGTTTATATTATACTAAAATACCTAGCTAAGGGATTATTATAATAAAGATTAATTATCTTATCCCTTACACTCCTTTCTAGTATAAAAATACAGTTACAATACTACAAGATACCTTCTGCATTTACTAACCAAGCATTAATCCTTTAGTATAGCCTTACTACTGCTTCTTTAGTAATTTAGTATTACATCTCTAGGTCTTTTATTTAAAAGTCCTTAATAAGAGATAGTAATAACTAGGAAGTCTTTTCTTTATATACCACTTCTTTATAAAGCGCTATTTTAATTAATTCCTTAAGAAAGAGCTTCTTGCAATAAGGTATCCCTTTAGCCTAGTTAGCTAACTATTTAAGAATTAAAAGGGTTACACCCCTTAACCCTTTAACTTAAGGCATCTTGCTTATTAAAAATATCTTATTATATTAATCACAAGCCCTAGGCATTTTACCTTATAAAGATATCTTATTATACTTAAACTAGCTAAAAATATAAGCCTCTTTAGCTACTTTTAATTTTTTATTATATCCTTTATAATATATTAATGCTATTATAATACTTTATACTAAAGCAAGCCTCTTTTTAAGGTTAGGTAATAGCTCCTTATTCCCTAGTATTAAGGTCTTATAGTCTAGTCTCCTTAATAAGGCATTAACAAGGTTATTCTTCCCTAGCTTATATTTAATAATAAAGTTAAAAAAGGCAAGGTATATATACTATCTTGCCTGCCTTCTTAATAACTTTAATTAATGCATGAATATTTATAAATTCTTATAGTCTAATAAGACCTCTATAAGGTTCCCTACCCCTTTAATATAGTATTACTAGTATTTAAATAACTTAATAATTATAAATATCTTTTAGTCTAGTATCTTATAGTTAAGTTTAGCTTTATTAAACTTCTTTAACTAAAAGGCTACTAAATAATACCTTCTTTCTTTATTAGGTTAGGAAAGTATACTAGCTATTGCAAATCTAAAAGTATTAGTTTCTATTTAAACCTATAGCTGCAGGTTAAAATACTGTCATGAAAATCCTTTGTGATAGCATGAGGCTGATGAGTCAGCAAGGCTGCTAAATCAGCAACACCTGTTGATATAGATAGATCAATAGCTTTTTTACAATAGAGAGGGGCCAAGCCTCCTACATTATTATATAACATGCCCTACTGTAATAATTAATAGCAATTCTATACATAACCATTATTAACCACCAACCAGCGCTAGCGCACCACCCATTATTAATATAATAACTACCTACTAAACTAGCAGCCTCTAGCTTTCTTTTTATCTTAGTAACGCTCCTCTTGCCCTCTCTACATCCTAGTAACGTCCTACCCTCCTACATCCCAGTAATGTCTTACTAGCCTATAAACTCCCCCATTCCCTTTAATTTACTTTATTTCTTAAATACAGCCAGCCTGCAACACCCTATTTAGTACTACTTAACACCTATTAACTAATAGCGATTGCAGGACTATTGCTAACAACACTCCGCTAACTTATCCCCTTAAATCACTCCTAGCCATCAGACCCAATCTTAGGGTTCCCCCCATTATCTCTACCCTTTAGATTGGGTGACTAACATTTTAATCTCGCTCTGCCTTATTTATCGCCTTCTCTTAACACTCTCTTTAGACAGCACACCACAGCCCTTAGATTGCCCCAACGCACTGCATTAACCCAGCTCCTTGCTACCTAAAGCCCTTACAACAGGCCGGCTTCTTTATGTTGGTTGTATACCTCCTGCATTGTACCTTCTATTATTTAACAATAAAGTAACAGCAATCTAACCTAATGTCAATACCCCACCTGCCATCCCTATTATATACAGGCACAGGTCCTTAACCTCCTTTTACAATAATAAGCAACTGCGCCTTCTATATCTTTACAGTAGTTAGCAAATAACTATAAGCAAGTCTATAATTAAAGCCCTTACTTTTAGCATGCCTGGCTTATTTATTTCTTTCTCCTCTCAACCCTCTACACCCCTCCCGCCCCTCTCCCTTAACCTCCTAATTTAAATGCCTTTACCTGCTAAGCCCTCTCCTAAATCACCTTTATTAAAACCCTTATATCCTCTTCTCCCTTCTATCTACCATCTCTTGCTTTATAGTAAGCCTGCGTCCCTACTGCCAGTCTACACTAGTCAGCTATTGCCTATATCCCTAATGCTGCCCTGTAAAGACCCGCTATAGCAGGCCATCCGCCCTCATCTATTATTTACCCTATATAACAGCCCCCTACTGCCTGTTAACCTGCCTACAGGCTCCAAGGATGTTCCTAACTAACAACAGCTATTATAATTCTTTAACTAACACCACCTCACTTTACAAGACCTCTAACATCTTATTACTACAGATCACCGCCCTATTAACAAAGGTAAAGCCCCCAAGCAACCTTATAACCTTATAATACTGCTAGTTAATACTAATGCACTGCCCCCTAAGGACAACACTGCCCCCTAGCCATCTAGCTCTAGCTCCTCCTACAGTCAACCTAGTGCAGCTCTACATAAGCACCGCCCCCACTATTCACAGTATATACATTACTAGCCTGCTTCACTTAATAACAACTTATCATTATTATTTAAGTCTACATCATCCCCATCCACTGACTTATCTACACAGTGACAATACTACTACTATTGCCACTAACACTGCTATAAGAAATCTAATAAACATCACTATTCCCACTCCTTATCTAGCTCTTCATTAACATTTATAGACAATATAACTTTACCTGCCCTTAAGTCTAGAAAATTTAAACCTAAGGATATTAGTTTTTTTTAACTTAATACTACCAAGCATACTAATATTTTTTATTAAGGCTATTCTTACTACTATAAAGATATTTATCTTTTTATTAAGGCCTTAAAAGATTATGCTACTATAGGCTTTTAGCAAGATGTATATAAAAATATGGTCCTACTGCTTTGCAGTAAGGCCCTTAAATAATATTGCTTGCAGCTGTTATGCAATGTGATTTGTAAATGCAAGTATAGCCCATCCTTGCATTATTAGATTAAAATTCTCCTTAATTATTTTAAAATAAATATACCTTAGGCTTAGTGAGAACTTAACTTATTATACTTTAATTATATAGCTTGCTATTAAGGTGATAGCATCTATATATTTACTATAAAAGTTATCTACCTTGCCTACAACTGCAGTTTTAAATCTAACCTGGCTATTTTGTCTTAAGTCTAGAACTATCTTAATGCTTGTCTCTGTTTAAAGGTGCTTAAACCCAGGCTTAATGTCTGCCTTTACTATTAGCTTAATAAGTTAGATAATAAAGCTATTATTTAGCATGAGCAGATTCTGGCTTCCTGTCTTGATAACTGCCTACATGACATCCTACAATGTAACACCTGCATACCCTAGCTACCCAGCCTTGGCCTATATCCTTGCATGCTGTAGAATCCATAGGCACAATGCCCTTAAAAGGGTAACAAGCCCCTTGCACCTCCCTACAACAAGTTGCCTAACAAGCCGCTTGATGCCTTGGTTGCATCTAGTAACTAGCGGCCTTCCTTAAATTATCGCCTATAGTTTCATTAATACTAGAGACATGTTGATTAAGCCAATATAGCTACTGAAAGCTTCCTTGTTCTAGCTGATAATAATAAGGCTGTTTAATACTATAATAACAACCTTAACTGCAACTTAGTTAATAATGCAGTCTACCTAGACAATTATAAGATTAATAAGTTCTATGCCCTTAATTAAGTATTCTTGGCCTATTTATTATTGGATACTATACCTTAATACCTTAACTGCCTATAGTATTATTACTATAACCTTTACTTTAATAGTAATAATGCCCTGTAGTAATATCTTTATAAGGCTAGTGCCTGCAAAGGGGTCATCCCCAACCTAGCGAGATCTAAATATTACACTTGCCAGGCTTAGTTTGCAATGCGCCAGGCCTTATTCAACTACCTAAGCACTAATTAATAATGCCCCACTAGCTTAACAACACCCTTAGCTAATGTCCCTGTAATTATAGCTTAACCTATGTATAAGGGCACTAGTCTGCATGACTTTATAGCTTACTCCTATACTTCCTTTAATATATACACTTAACTTAATGTCTAAGGCCTTGCTATAAGGGCGGTAGCTAACGCTAGCTGCTCTATACCTATTGCTAATGCACAATAGCTTAGTTAATAGCCTGACATTGTATATAAGTCAGTTACCCCTACTCTAGTTAAGGGTCTTAATAGCATTATCACCCTTACCCACTATACTGTCTTTATAATTTATTTATATAGCGACACCCTACCTAATTATAAACGCCATTAGGCAGTAGTTAAAGTTAGAGCCTGGGTTACTAATAACCTAAGACCTTCTCTCTTGCTAGGCACCCATTGGCTGCACCTATATAGCGCTAAAATTGATTTCCAATATAAAACTTTATTTATTGCTAGTTGCTAAAACCTTATACTGCCTATCTAGATTCATCACTACGCATCTACCTAGATTCACTATAAAGTTGTCTTATTGTCATTTATTACTATTCCGCCATAAAGAATAGTCTATATCCTTATTAAAGACACTTAGTTGCCTTTTAATTATGCCTTTATATTCACCCTAAAGCATGCTAGTGTCCTGCATGCTTTAGTTAACTTTAATACTGCCTGTATTATATTTACTAACTTTAATAACTTTGCTGTCTAACTTAAACAAGATATATAGTTGGGTACTATTTCTAAATATAAATATAATACAGCGCATGCCTATCTTATCAGCCTTAACTACACTATTCTTAATCAGGCCCTACTCCTTGAGTTTACTATTATAGATAACCTTTATTACTACTATTGCTGTGCAACACTGCCTTTAGCTGCCTACCTCACTATTAATGTCTCCCTTATTAGCTCTGCCACCCTGCTTGTCTAAACCCTAATAAATAGTAACCATGCTCTTAGGCTACCCCCCCCTGCTACTGCACTTTATCTATAACACCCCTTAAATAGCTCCTCCTTTAGTATCTAATAGGTTGTTATAAAAGAGATTGTCACTCCTAAAGGCATCTACATCGCTATTGATAATCCTATAGCTGCTGACCGCTTTGCGTATTTAGTGGCATGATATGACATTTAGTATAATAGAGGCACGCTCTTTATTCCTGTAGCTGATTAAATATAGGTTCCCCTGCATAATAACTAGTGCAATACTAACCTCTATTTTAAACCTTACCCTTTAGGCGCCTGCAATAAACAGGTAGTTAAGGATATATTTAATTTACTGCACTAAACTAGTTGCATGTCCTAGAGTTGCTACCTTATACTGTTTACTGCACTTGTCTTTATAGTGTAGAAATATATTGATAGTATTAACAAGGGATGCATTGTTATTGACCTCTAATGCCTTAATGCTATTACCCTTTTTAATACTTACCCTTTACCTTATTAAGAAGACCTTATTAGCGCCCTTAAAGGGGCCTAGTGCATTTTTATTATTAACGCCTAGTCTTTTTTTTACTAATTTCTAGTGCACCTTAATTACTATAATAAATTAACTCTTGTTATATACTATAGCCTTAAATATCTTAATATTGTCTTAATAGGTTTTTACAATTCTTTACTATATATTTAATAATAGATTAACGCTAAGCTTTACCTTTTTTATCACTTTATAAGGGCTTATATTAATAATATTATTGTCTTCTCCTAGTCTATTAATAAGCATTTCTTGCATCTTTAGTAAATTTTCTCCTTATTCTATAATAAGGGCCTGTATTTATTACTGTAAAAATCCTTCCTTGCCTATAGATTGGTTGTCCTACTGGGCTATATAGTGGATAGTGCTAGCTTATTGCTTATATAAACCTGCGTAGACGCCCTCTGCAAGTAGTCATTCCTTTATAACCTTTAACAATTAGAATAATACTGTACTGTAACTAATTAGATTTAGAATTATATATTAATGTATATTTAAAAGGTAGCCCCTTTATTAGCTAGAAAGATGTCTCTGTTAGCTGATGCCCGCTAAACTAAACCGCTTACTAAGGCCTGTTGTCACTATTATGTAGCAAATACACTAGTCCTTAATAACTATATTGCCTATAATGCTTTCTAATTATTGCAGGACAATCTACTCTATTGCCTATTGTTAAAACTTGTTCATTATAACCATTCTTAATAACTATTTACTAAAATTAATGCCTTTAAAGAATATAGCTTTAAAGCTGCCCTTTTTTATTACTATAGTACTTTTAATTTTAATAAACCTATAGCCACCCTTAATAAGTCCCTTATTAACTATATTAGCTTCTAGAGCAAGATATTAGGACCTGCTGAATAAAATTACTAGCCTATTAAGCTAAAATTAGCCTGCCTTGTCTAGATAGTTGTTAAGAATAAACTACTCTTTTATAATACTATCTAACTAGTAATTATCCTTACTAACCACACTGCCCTTTAACTAATTGTCTAATAAAAATCACTTTCTATATTAAATATTATTAAAATAAACCCTTGCATTATTAATGCTAGTATTTTTCTCTCTTAATATTATTTAATTATTCTTTATATCCTTAGCAAGCTTAATGTCCTTCTTAATATATTGTCTTAACTCCCCTGCCTTAATAATAACATCTAGCACACCTATATCTGCCAAGATAACTACCTTTAATAAGTTCTAACTCCCTTTAAATATATTTTCTTAACCATAAAAGTCATTACTTAGCTAGCTTTTTAACAGCAATTCCTTAACAGCTACACTATTAATACTAAATACTTTAAACTAATTACTTAGATTTAAGCTCTAGACTTTATTGTTAATAACTATAATGTTTATTCTTAATGAGGCCTTGCCTTTAAACTCTGCCTAAATAGCCTGCTATTGTATATAGCGTGCAATAGAATGCGCTAACTGTATGTACTAAAATCTATAGTCCCCCTGATCATTAGCATGGCTTATAACCTGCAATACTTTAGTAAAGCCTGCACTTATTATAAGCTTAATGCCTTTGCATTTCTTAATATGTGGTAGTAAATCTACGCCTATATTTACTACTGTAATTGCGCTACCTTTCGCTAGTTATGCCAGCTTAAGCTAGGCAACCTTTATCTTATTATTCCTTTAATTATTTTATATAAGATATAGTGCTTTAACTTTATCTTGTCTTTACTAATAGTTTCTGCTGTAGACTTTATATTTAAACAACCTAGCTTTAAGGAATTTAATATTATCCTTAATATTACCTATAAATCCTTTAAGAAAAGAGGGATCCTTCTTAGTCACTCTAGCTACCCAGCCCCTATTTGGGCTAAGGTAGTTATTTTATTCTAGCTAATAGTAGACTAGGGCATCCTGTTAGTTATTATTTCTAATTGTAATTGTTGATGGATAAGTGACTTCTGGACTAAAGTTTTCTACTTACTTAAAACCTGGCTTATTATAACAACAGCCTGGCATTCTGCAGGCGATAGTTAAGCTAAGTCTATTAATACTATTATTAAAGCTGCTATTTATTATTACTTTTCAGTCAACCTTAATGGATATTAACTGTTAGCCCTCCCAGCTATATAATTATCACTAAATAACACCTTTATTAATGCTATTTACTGTTCTCTTAATGAATTAGTTACTGGGTTTTAACTGCAGACACTATTAACCTTGCTGAGAGACATGCTTGTCTTGTTAACACCTATTAATGATATCCCTGCTTTAGCCTTTTTATAGTCTCTTAGATAGCATAAGGCTTAACTAGCCACTGACTTTGCTAATGCCTAATATAAATAACTATTTAACTAGTAACATTATTAATATAATTTTTAACCTGGCTATTAAGTTTACTTATGCCTTTACTATAGATATAAACTCCCTGGCCAGTCCTATAAGTTTAGGCAGTAGAAAGTTAGCCCCTTGGTAATTTAATATAAAATTAACCCCTAAGCCTTTAAATTAAACTTACCTCCTTACTAGAATATTTATCCTGTTATCTCTATAGCCTAGCTTAAGCCTGCGCTTAATAACACCAACCTTTTTAATAGGCTTTTGCATAATACAGTCTAAGCATTAATATTAGAAGGTAATAACAAGGACTGGCAGTTATTTAAGATTAAATAACTCCTCACTAAATAAATAAGCAATAGCTGCCCTTAATACTTAGTATAATGGCTTGGATAGGATGCCTAATACGATAAATAGTATAATAAGGACCTCTTAATTATTAATGCTACTAATCTTGTCTATAACTTTAACGCTTAGCTACTTGTCTACTACTACAGCATCTAGCGCCTTCATGCTGCCTAGCATTGACAGCTGCGCTAGCTGCATCTATAACCGCTAGCGGCCAGCAACAGCCTAATGCGTAATGCATATGCATTTCCTGCCTAATATAATAATGCATAATTTTCTTTCTTTTTACCTTTCTCTTTCTCTTTTCTTTATCTTCTTTATTTTCTTATTATCTTTATTTCCTACTACTTCACTATTCTTTCTATTTCGCCCCTAATTATAGCGATAATTAATTACTTTACTATACCATGCACCTAGTACACTAACCCCTGTCCTAACCCTAGCCTGCCTCCCCTGCCTATTAAACTCTTTAATATTAATATTATCATTACCTATAAACAGTACCCCCATGCTATACAAGCTATATAGGCTTACTAGTGACAGGCTACTAATATAACCGCTAAGGAGCAGAGAGAATACAAGGCCTTATTGGATAACTATTAATTCATAATTAAAGGCGCTGTATTAAAAGCCCTTAGCAATTATTAGCTTTATAAGCATTGTTAGACTTACCCCTTTTAGGCTAAGTTTGTCATGCTGCGCGCTCTTTACACTAAAACTTCCAAGCTTAATAAGTATATGCTGCTGCTTTTTCATTCCTTTTAAATAGATAATTTTGAATCTATCTATTAACAACACTATCCCCTGGTCATTTACTAGCGCACTGCTTAATTATTAATGCTAACCTGTCAGCTGCCTTGCATTCTTATACTACAAGTTCTTAAGCAATAGCAATTTCATTATTCACTACCCACCCCTTAGGCCGCTATAATAACAGCATCTAGCTCGCTAGCTTTTAACCTCTTAACAAGCCCTAGCCCATCCTTATCTACCAACTGCAGTATCTCTAGTAATCGACAACGCGCTAATTTAAACAATATTAAAACTCATATTCAGGCAATAGTAATGACTAAAACCGCCCGCTTGCATTGCTTAATTAACAACAATCACTACAAGGTGCTTTCCTTTATTTAGAACACCAATAAGCAACTTACCTTATTTATGACAATGCAACAAGACATAAAGATCAAAATTCTTCAGGCTATTACTAATTATCTTATATCCTTGTTTAATAATTAATACCTTATTGACACTACCTGTCTGTTTATAATTACTGTAGACAGCGATATTTTTCTAGGGGGGCAATTATTATGAAAATCCTTTATGACAGCATAAGGCTGATAAGTCAGCAAGGCTACTGAATCAGCAACACCTGTTAATATAGATAGATCAATAGCTTTTTTACAATAGAGAGGGGCCAAGCCTCCTACATTATTGCATGACGTGCCCTACCATGACAAATACTATAAAAAAGGTGCTATTTAAAAAGCATCCTTAAGTTAGCAAAACGCCCTTATTACCTTAAGGTCTAGCTAGAGAAACCCAGGCTTCTTTTTATTCTTACTACCTTTAAGCAAGGCTATAAAAAAGGCTACTATCTTTAAGTAACCCTTAATAAAGCATTAATAAAAGTTATAAAACCTAAGGAAGACCTATATCTCCCTATAGCTTTAGGGAGGCTCTTAGGTTATAATAGTCTCTACCTGCCAAGGGTTTATTAAGATGCCTTTATTTAACAGGATAAACCTAAAGAACTTAACTTAATCTTAATAAAACATGCATTTCAAGGGTTTTATATATAGCTCTACTTTTTATAGCTATTTAAAGACTTACTTAATATAGTTAATATATTTATTATAAATCTTTAAAAAGATAAAGATATTATTTAAGTATACTATATAAATAGTATTTAGTAGTCTATATAGTGCTTTATAGATATAGTATTAAAATATAGTAAGGGTATTAATAAGTTTAAAGAGTATTATAAGGTATTTATAATACTTATACTATATTTAAAATACTATTTTCTATTTATCTCCTTCCTTAATTTAAATATAATAATAGGCATCCTTAATATTAATCTTTATAAAATAATTCATGCCTAAGATATAGTTTAAGATCTTTAAAATTAAGGGGAGAGGGTAGTAATTCTTCTCTATTACTTTATTAAGGCCTTAATAATTAATATAAAGGTAAAGAGTCTTATCCTTCTTTAGTATAAAAAAAATTAAAGCATTAGCAAGACTTTATAATAATTAAATCCTTCCCTTCTTAATATTTTCCTTAAAGTATCCCTAAAGTTTTTCTAGCTTTTTAAAAAATAAAGAGTAGATAGACCTATAGGGTGGTTCTATACCTAAAAGTAGGTTAATTATATAGTTGCTTAATTAATAAAGAGGTAAAATACTTGATTTTTTAAGGTTAAATACTTCTATAAAGTTAAAGAGTTTAATAAAGATATTATTAAGGTCTTAAGGCCCTATCTCCTTATCTTCATTAAGTAAAAAAAGGCTATCTAGTATAGCTATAATTAAGTAAATATAGGCTATTTATTTACAGGCTTTTTAAAACTTATAAGGTTATATAACTTTAATCTACTTTTAGTTTAACTTAAACCACTACCTTTAGTCTTAAGGCATAAAGTAGATTCTTTTATTAACTAGGGTTAATATCCTTAAGAGTATTAAGGCTTTATAAAGGCATGGGTTATAGTTAATACTAAGGCAATAGTAGGTGAAACATTAAGTAATCCCTCTTAAGTCTATAAGGCTAATAAGGATAGCCTAGGCACTATAATATAGGATAGTTAGGTTGCTAAGGACTTTAAGTCTTATACCCTTAATTAAGACTTGCTAGTAGCCTTACTTCCTTGCAAATTATATACTAACAAGGTCAACCTTACTACTGCTATCTAGGTCTATATAAGACTTAATAAGGTTTAGGTCTTTTATTATAGCTAAAGTATTAAAGTATCTTTTTACCTTAGTATTTTTATTACTAGCTATAGTAAAGGTAGCTACTTTAGCTATTTCTTATTTCCTTAATCTTACTTATTAACCTAGTTAAGACAATAATTTATATAGTAGCCTAAGGCTTTATAAATAAAACAGATACCCTTTAGGTTCTTATCTCTATCTTTATTATAAGGCTTAGCTTTAACTAAGATATAGTTAAGGTTTAATAGTTAGTTGCTAGGGTATTATTAATAAGGCTTCTTCCTTTATATATAAAGGGAGTCTTTAACCTTTTACTTTAAGGCTATATAATAAAGATTATCTTAATACCTTATTGCTAAGGAGATAATTTCCTTGCAAGTCTTTAAAAAGTAGTTACTTTACTTTTTAATATAGTTTTAAAAAAAGAGGAGGAGTTAGTTATAATAAATTAAGGTATAGTTCTTTTTTTTAAGAAAAGGAAATTATTTTTTTAATAAGTCTAAATAAATATAAAATTTATAAAAGGACTAGTTTTTTTATTAATAAGCTTTATAAAAGGTAGAAAATAAAATAAGCTCTTAATAAATAAAGTCTTTAAACAACTTATTACTTTATTTTTTAAAGTATTCCTAGTCTTTTTTATAATCTTCTTTTTATTACAGAGTCTACTTATTAAGGTAATATTCTTATTTTATACAGGCTTTACTATTTATATTATTAAGGGTATAAAAGACTTTACAAAAGTCCTTTTTATATTTATAAAAAGCACCTTTAAAAAAGCATTATAAATTACTTAGCTATCTATCTTAAAGGCATAAGTCTGCCCTAGCTATTATATACTATATATTCTTAACCTTAATTTCCTTTTTACTTTCTTTAAAAAAGTCACTAGCCCTTTAGTGCCTTTTCTTCTTTAACTTAAAAAGGCTTTTTTTATCTTAAAGTTTAATATAAAGCTTTTTTATTTATTTTTAAAGTATTTTTAATTCTTTAAGCTATTTTAATTAAATTATTTTATCTTAAGCCTTCTTAATACTATTATAAAGGCATTAAATATCTTATTTATTAAGCAAGGCTTTTATATCTTTTTCTTTAAGCTAAGAGAGGTCTTTATCTTCCTTTATAGACTTAAGGGGGTTTTATAATACTATAGGTATAGGTTTTATAGTATTGCTGCAGGTTCTTATTATTGCTACCTTCTTAAGTAATTTATAATAAAGAAGCTTTAGAATATAATAAAATAAAAAAGTTAAGTAAGAGGCAGTAATAATAGGTTATATTACTAAACTAAAGCTTAAAGAGCTATCTTCTTCTTGCGCTCTTTAAGGGCTTTATAGTTAAAAAGGGGCTAAAGCTATAGGGAAGAGACTAAGCCTCACTGCTAGTTAGGCTGACCAATCAAGCCTAGCTACAGTAAAGGAGGCTGACTAGTAGGGACTAGTCAGCAAATCAAGGCTGAATACAGCCTGATGATCCACCAAGCTAAACTTCCCCTGCATAAGGGCGGTGAGCCGCCGCAGGCGGCAGTATTATTACACAATGCACCCTAGAATAACCCGCAAAACCCAGCATTTTTAAGTATTAAAAAACCAATATATTACTATTTTTTTAATATAAAGAAAAATAAAATATTATAATTAAATATAAAATTTTCAGTAATTTAGATATATTTTTTTATATAATATTTTATTTATTATATTATTTAAGGTTAAAGATATATAGTGTGTAGTTTGTTTACTATAGAGAGGTTATAGTGGAGTTATAGCAGATATACAGTAGCGTTAACACTATAAAATCTATATATTTATATTTTTTTACTTTTTTATAAAATTCTATAAAAGGAAATAAAATAAAAACATTATTAATAAAGTATTTAATTAATAAATAATATATTAATGTATATTTTATAAGGCCTTTAGTTATAGGTTAAAAGATATTAAGAAGTGTTATATTTAGATTTTATTAGGCATGAGGTGGTGCACTGTAGAGCGCATCGACACTTTTGTTGACCTACTGTATGTACTGATGGAGTACCTCACTCGCACTTCAATGTTGGGGCATTAGACAACCTAAGGTACCTCTTACTTCGACGTGTTGGTACATTCCAAGTATGTACCTTGTGTATGTATTCGAGGCCGCAGAGAGATAAGGCATGATTGATTGATGGCTCCTCAATTCCCTCCTCACCACCACTTATCGCGACAATCTCACAACGTTACAAAACACCCGGGAGGATGCGCATGAAAAACCCTCCCCCCAAAACGAAGCCCAATCCTACATACTTATATCCATTGCCATCCCTGGCGAGCTCGCAGACGCTCAATCTACGACAACACACATGCCTAACCCTACATACTAGGTCGTGTGATGTGTAGCAAGATGCAATTGCCATTCACTACTGTTTGAGGGGGGGGGGAGGAGGGGAGGAGGGGAGGAGGGTAGAAGATAAGCTGCCGCCGCTTGCCTTGATTTTCACCAAGCATTCACACTGTTATAACTTATAATAATCCATGTCAGTCACCGTGTCGTCGAGTGCGGTTGTATGATTCGTTCGAGCAGCCCCCCTGATAATACCTTAATGATAGCCAGAGCGGCATGGTCGTATGAGGCCTTGTGCGGCCGCGTCACAGCTTCACGGCCTTCCTATTAGAGAAAGAAGCTTGAAATTCGGATCATGGCTAGTACTATCAATCGCCGTAACGTTAACTTTAAAACGCCTCTTTGATGACGGGCTTTTTTTTTTCTTCTTTTCTTCTTTTTAGCCCTGGCAGACTGGGATCAGAGGCGGCCTCCTGCCCGAAGCAGGATTTGCGATTGCTTGCCCCCCCCCCCTGCTTCCTATTCTGGGAACTAGCAGAAGCTTGATTGTTTTACATCTTATGCCCCTTGCCTTTGGGGGGGGGGGGGGGGGGGGGCCTCCTCTGGGGTGGTTTCTCCCAACCCTTCGTCCTTGTCCCTCTTGATGACAAGGCGGAGTTTGCGGGCTTGGCCACTCCGCGCTGGCCTCCGAACCGACAGGAACCGGATAGCTGGCGGCGGCCATGAAGATGTTGACGGTTTTGACACTTTGGCAATCGTTTTTGACAGCGGAATATAGCAGCTACACTAACACTACCCTGTGGATCGACTAGATCCAAGGATTCACGCCAGACTGCATGGCTCCCTTTGGTAAGAACAGCTCGGCGGCAAACATGGCACATTGTAACGATTCTTCGATCCACGTGGCTTGGCTCGATACAGGTCATGCTGTAGGTTTTTCTTGCATTAGAAAGCAAGCCACGCCTTTCAAGCATGACGTTTGCAGATGGTTCAAGGACGGGCTATATATCTTGGCAGGATTCCTGGACAAGCAGGTGTAGGGTCATCATTTCATTCACCATGGATGAATTTGTATTAAACGTGCCGCCCTTTTTTGTTTGTTTATAGTCATGCAACGAATGACTGACTATCAGGCTCTATCACGACTAACAGTGAATGGATGCCAATGGCGAGGCATGTACGTGTGCAGGTGCTTTTTTTTTAAAGAATAGAAATAATAATAAAAAGAAAAATAATAATAAATTAATTCTCCTTCAAGTAATTTTTACTCTACTTCTCTTCATGGAATCGCTTCGTTGGTCAATGATTTCAAAATCACTTGTCGTATATAATCATTTTTCATTTTTCATTTCTTTTCGTTTTCATTTCATTTCATTTCATTTCATTTCATATCCCCCGCGTTTTAGAGGACATCGTTGGCATGCTGCCATCATATCTCGTACATTCCTAAGCATGTGATTTCCCCTCACCTCTCACATCTCACCTCACCTCAACAACACTTTAGCACGCCTGTAAAAACCGTAAAAAAACACACACTCACACATCTTCACTTTGCATCGGCAACAGCCTCGTCAACTCGACATCATCCCGACCGCCGAATCCACCCGCGAAAATGTCGTGTCCAGATTGTTTCCGCGGCTCTGTGCACGAGGGCCAGCCGCGCGGAGAAGTCACTCACGCCTACGGACTGGACGCCTACGTCGTTGGCCCTGCTGATGGGAGGCCCGTCACAGGCGTCGTGGTTATCCTTCCCGACGCCTTCGGATGGGAGTTTGTGAATGTGAGGCTGCTTGCGGATAAGTACGCCGATCAGGGCGGGTTCAAGGTGTATGCTCCCGACTTCATGAATGGTAAGCGCAGGACCTCTCACGCAACTGTGTCCTACTGCGTGCTTCGCGGTATCGGAGGCTGACTGCCGTAGGCCGTCCTGCGCCGTTGTACGTTCTCGAAAGCATGAAAGTTGTAGCATCGTCTGCTGGAATCTTGTCCAAGGCGTAAGTACCAATGTTACCCTTTTTTTTTCTTTTTTTTTTGAAAAAAAAAGGAGAGAAATAGAAAAGAAAAGAAAAGAAAAGCAGCTGACGTTCCCAACTTACAGCTACCACCTTGTTCGTGCCCTGTGTGGTGCTGTCCCTTTCCTCATCTACAACTGGCCAACTAGGGCATGGCCTAAAGTCAAGGGCTTCTTCGAGCAACTCCGCAAAGAAGAAGGCTCCTCTCTACCCGTTGGCGCCGCGGGCTTTTGCTGGGGCGGCAAGCAAGTCGTGCTGCTGGGCCGGGGCGACACCATCGACGGGCGGCCGCTGATTGACGCCGGCTTCACGGGGCATCCGAGTCTTTTGAGCCTCCCCGGTGACGTCGAGAAGCTGACGTTGCCGGTATCGTTTGCCGTAGCCGATCATGACCAATACCTCTCCATAGCGCAGGCCGAGAGCATCAGGGCCGTTGTCGGGGCGAAGCCCGAATCAGCCCGGGGAGAAGTTACCATTTATCCCCAGACCGGACATGGTTTCTGCGTTCGGGCGGACCCCCATTTTCCGGAGTCTGTGAAGCAGGCGGATGACGCGACCGAGCAGTGCGTTTCGTGGTTTCATGCTCATTTCGCAAGTGCTTCATAAGTGGTGTGCGACTCGTAGGGCTGTGTCATGCGGATCACTGTGGTTGGCTTGAGCCGATGCCCCCCCCCCCCCCCTTTTTTTTGAAGAAGAAGAAGAAGAAGGATGGGATGGAATGAAACGAAGCACTATGTATTAGGTACCTAGTAGTACCTACAAAGGCAAGCTTTGGTCAACAAAAGAACAGGTAGGAGATAGATTTGGTAGTACCTGGGTGGGGGCCACCTATGTATGGTTTACTCAGACGAAGCATCAAAGGTACAAAACATCAGGTTCCCCGGCAGGGCTACTACTGCCTTTGTCTTGGTAGCAGGTACGAATAGGTACGAGCTCGCATGGTGTTGTGGTACCTCATACATTCTCCGTTGCCACCTCGTTTGTACGTGAAGCCGCGGCTACCTTACGTTTAGTAGTACATGACATACTTTCTTACTTACATACTTACTACTATGTACAGTGAGCAGAGCTGTATCAAACATCGTGCCCGCCTTTCCGCGATTGAGGCCTCGAGTTTGCTTCCCTTCTGCTCTCCCAACCGGCCGGAGACGACTATGTAATAAAAAACGAACCAAAAAAAATTCAAACATATTATAGCAAGTAGTTGTGCTCTCAAACGTTTGTTCCCTTTGTGGCTGACGCAGCCAGCCAAACTCGGGCTTACTAAGCGAGGCACGGCCCGAGGCTGCGTTGGAGGCTCAAACTAGGCAAAATCAAACTTTTGTTCTTACAGAGAGAGCCGCCCTCTTGTGTCCAATTAACTCGTCTTCTCTTCAAACTCTACATCCTCCCTCCCCTTTTCCCGATCGCATTATATGTATTGATTTTTTTTTCAGGCCATTTGACCGTTAGCTGGAACCAAAAACACAGGTTTGCTTCCGCCCCCCTGTGGAAAAGCTCTGATCAGCGGACGCTGTTGCTTCTCTTGTTCCTCCTTAGTCGCGCCACGCGCGCACAAACGCCTCGAAGCGCATCCGCCCTCCGCGGAAGCAAAATAAACCCAAAGCCTGCGAGCGCCGAAATCGTGGCTTCGGCCTGCCGGTAGACGAACGACGCCATTGGCAACTCCTGGCTATTTTATTTTATTTTATTTGTCTATTTATTTATTTTTTGCTTTTTCCCGCGTCTGCGCGGCGCCTCCTTTGTTCGGGATTTTTGACTGCCGCGCCATCTCGCTCGCGGCCTCGGGACGGCGAACGGGACGGGCTGCCAACGTCTCACGAGGCATAAGCCGATGCTCCTGTCTTTTGCCGGCTCCGTCCCCGATCCTGTAGACGCAGATTGCTGTCGAGACTTGCTTCTTATTCAGCCTTGGGCCCAGCGATCCGACCTGGGACTGCATCTCACGTCATTCCGCGACGGCAAGAGAGCCAACTGCTAGCAGGCTTAGTAGTTTCGCTGCTTGCTCCTCGACCAGCCAAGGTCCATCTTCATCTGCAGCGACTTCTCAGCCGGTCCTCGATCTTCAACTATAAAAGACCTCCGCCGCGTCTTGCCGCTCTCCATTCTTCTCTCTCTCTCTCTCGCGCGCGCGCGCGACCCCGAAGCCCGCCAAACCGCTCGGACCTTTTTTCGACGGCCATGTATACTGCCAACTACGGCTTCGGCAATGCCGCTCCCAACTTCAACAACCCCGGTGGCGCGCCGCAGCCTGGAATGCAGCCCGGCGCAATGCAGCCCGGCGGGATGCAGCCCGGGCAGCAGGTCATATTCGCTCGGCAGCAGCAGTTCGCCGGCATGGCCCCCCAGGGAGCCTTCCCCGGAGCGAATCCGCACATGATGCAAGACGCCAGCGCGGCCATGATGCAGTCACAGGGCATGCCGGGCATGGCGCCCAACAACCAGAGTAGGTCTCCTCTCCCGGGCCTTGGGCGGCACGCGGGCGAGCTGCTAACTCTCGACTCGTGACAGTGGCCTACCAGCAGCCATTTCCCGGCGCGGCATACCAGGTGCTCCCCGCGGGCGTCGGCCCGCAAGGCTTCGTCCCGAACAGTTACATGATGGGCCCCGGCATGCAGGCCTTCCCCATGGGGCAGCCTGGCATGCCCCAGCAGCCCCAGATGATGCAGCGCATGCAGCCCCAGCCGCAGCCCCAGCCGCAGGTGCCGCAGCAGCAGCCGAACCAGATGATGGCCCAGGTGTCGACCCCTCAGAGGCCCCCGAGCACGGCGCAAGGAACGCCAGCGAATATGGCGAGCATCATGCCTCTCCAGCAACCTCAGTTCTCGACTCCACAGCCAATGCCCCAGGGGCAGGTACCCGGAAGCCAACACCCGCAGCCGATGGGAGTGGTCACCCCCCAGACGCCGACCTTTTCGTCCCACCCGCCCGGCGGCATGGCCGTCCCGCCAGCGAGCGCGGTGCCGATGAGCCCCACGACGGAAACGCTTGAGAAGGAGAGGTTTGCGCTGCTGCTAGACATCAACCACGAGCTGCTATACGAGTCCATCCAGATCCAGACAACGCAGCAAGAATTGAAAAGGGAGCAGGCTGCCATCAACGGAAATATCCCAGATAGAAAGCCGACCGAGGAGGAGAATTTGTTTCAGCAGGACTACCTCCAGTATGTTCCACATGGGCGAGCCTGACAAGAGAAAAGAAAAAAAAAAAGGGGGGGGGGGGGGGGGGGGAGCAACTCGTACTAACCAGCTGTGCGTTCTCTAGTTGCATGCGGCGATTGCAGGCAAATCTGTCGTACATGGCCGCGCTGGCAGATCGGAAACCCGAGGTCAAGGGGCCCCCGTGTCCGGCGTATCTCAGCCCGCCGCCCCTGAACCTGGCTCTCAGGCTGCGGGCAGCGCCGATCGGCGCCGAGAACTCGAGCGTGCCGATAGATCCGGTGACGGACAGGGAGGAGCGGAACAGGTCGATCCAAGATCTGTACCGGCGACTGCAGGCCGTCTTCCCCACGTTCGACCCTAAGAAGGAACCTGCCTACCGTATGCCGGCGTCGGGCCAGAAGCCCGGCAACCCAATGGCGGCAAGCCAGCAACAAGCCAGCCCAATCGCGCAGAGAACTCCCCAGCTGTCCAACATGCCCGGACCGCCGCCGATGAATCCGCCGCCGATGAATCCGCCGCCGATGAATCCGCCGCCCACCATGGCTATGCAGTAGGGCGCTAGCCTTGCCGAATCGGAGCATCGTGGGCGCCGATGCTCGTGCCGGAGACACCGTGCGAGGTGGTGGGAGCCGAGAGCCGGAGCCCACAGGGGTTTGGCGGCGGCGGAGGGAACCCGGGCCCGTGATTCCCAATTCCCTGTCGACCTTTTCGACGTGCTTACCTAGAAGGCGTGATGGGATGGACTTGGCTATGATGGCGTTTGGTATTTTGCAATTTTTATATTGCAATTTTTGTGTCATCACTTTTTTTTTTTTCTCTATCTTGTTTCTTTTTTTTTCCCCTTGGTGGCCGGGGTGTTTGGTTTTTGGCTTTTGGTTTTTGGTTTTTGGCTTTTGGTTTTTGGTTTTTCCTTTTTTGGTTTCGGTTTCGGCTTCTGGTTTCTTTCTTTTTCCCCCCCCTTTTTTTCTTTTTTTTTTCCTTTGCTTTTTCTTTTTTTCTCTTTTTGGGTTTGCTTCATTTTGGGGCCCGCGTGGGCAAGGCCGTTGCTTGACAATGCATAAGTGGTGCTTGGGGATCATAAAATCACGAAAGAAGAAAAGAAAAGAGAGAGAGAGAGAGAGAGAGAGAGAGAGAGAGAGAGAGAGAGAGAGAGAGAGAAGGTTTCCGGGAGATATACCTGCTCGGATTGGCCTTTTTTTTCCACCTATAAGTGCCCGGCCTGCTACTGTAAGCCACCCAAGTCGTTTATAGTGACTGCCTTGAATGGGCATCATACTCGAATCTACAGCTAAACAGCCAAGGTAGTTAGTTATACTGATGCCGTTAACGCGACCCCTGCACATCCCCATCGGCACATGAGTTCAGTGGGAAGCCACTCTCTTCGACACTGCAGACATGACGAGTGGTTGAAAATCGGGCAGCAAGATTGCAATGTTCCCACAACCGCCGATCCGGAGAACAGGTATCTACGTGCTAGCACTCCACGCTTAACGTTTTAATTGGCTGTTGTGGGCTTGTAGATGGTATTCAATGTGTATGTATTATTATTATTCATGCCTCACAGGTTGATTTGATGCCCGGCGCCCCCCCGGGAGATATCTGTGAGCCTCGCAACACGTGGGCGGCGTGGAAAAGGGGGGAGGGGGGGGGGGGAGAGTTTGTACTTGCTAACCTTGGTAGTAAGTAACTACCTGATTAGTAGGTACATTCCCTAAATACAAGCACGTATAGGTACATTTCGGCAGCTTTTGCCTTCCTCTGGTAAGTTTTTAGTCATTACCTACCCTAGTACCTACCTAGTAGTAGGTAAAGATACGAGACGACTTGGACGTTGGCGGACAGAACAGCGGCAACGGAAATGGGGTTATTTGGCTTGAGAGAATCTGCGTGCCGATGACGGCAAGTGCTTGCTTGTCTCGCCGGCTCTTCCATCTCAACTGTGATGTGCCATTGTCTGGATGAGCAGCCATGGCAAGGAAAACTGTTTGTTGATCATTGAGAGGAACGCTTGTGGGCGGGCAATCACTTCTATATAGTACACGCCTATACCTACCATATAAGGTACCACCAAGTTACTACTAGTAATTGTCGGCATCTACTAGGTAGATTCTCCTTGGACGGGATTGTCAACAAAGCCTCAGAGAGGGCAGAAAAAAAAAAAAAAAAAAAACTCCTCTTCAAGGCTCTCTCGGGGCCAGAATATCAATATCCTGTTTACCAGCAGACAAATTTTCATTGCACATGGCAAAACCGCTTTATTAGCCACGGGTCCTGGCCAAAGAAACGACAAGAAGGGCCAAATCCTTCTAGATTTGTTTATTTTAGATTTTTGCTCGTCCCCGACCCGTATCTGAATTTTTTTTTTTTTGCCTTGCCTTGCCTTGCCCGCGATCCACTCGCTTAAAAAAAAAAGAATCTGCAAAGCAAAGACGTTGGTTTGGCTGCTGCTCGGTCCACAGAACGAAAAGAGGGTGGGAATTCGGCTGTCTCGTAACACAACTTTTTTTTAGCAAGCAAGCAAGCCATCGTTGCAGTTTTGCTCCTCGTATCGCCATTTTGCTTTTCAAGTTTTTTTTTTTTTTTTTTGGACAAACAATTGTTGTTTTGCACTCGTTGAAAAGACGAGAACGACAACGAACCCTCTCCATACATATAGAGGGGGGTCGCCGTTTCCAAAGCCGGCCGCTGCGGGGAATCTGGTTCAGTGCAATTTTTTAGCGCCATGGCCATCCGCTAAACCCACTAACCGATGCCAGGCAAACGCCCTGCAAACACCCATCGTTATAGGCAAATACAGCAGACTTAACGGCCATTGGCCCATCTGGCTGGTAGGGCGGTGTGGAACTGGCGCGGTGATCTCAGCCGCATTTGGCCAATAGGGAGCCTCTGGGCCACAGGCTAACCTAACACACACGCCAAGTTCGTTGTGGCTTGACGATGGCACTGGTTTGGCAAAAAAAAAAAAAAAAAAAAAAAAAAAAAAAAAGTTTGGTGTCAAATAACGTTCTGCTGGCGGCACTGAGATTTTTTCTTCTTCTTCTTCTTCTTCTTCTTCTTCTTTTCTTTTCTTTCATTCTTTCCTTCCTCCTCAGCTACTTACGAGGGCATCCTTGAAGCTTTTTTTCTTTCTTTCTTTCTTTCTTTCTTTTTCTTTTTCTTCCCCCCTCATTTAGTCACTCACTCATCGCCATCAGAATCTTCTTTTTTTTTCCCCTCCCCCCGGGCCTTTGGTGTCGTCAGGCAAAACCTGTTGGGAAGAAGAAGCGGAAGAGAGCTCGTGAGACGACGAGGGAAGAAAAAAAAAAGGAAAAAAAGAAAAGAAAAAAAAAGAAAAAAGAAGAAGAAAAAAAGAAAAAGAAACAGCCATGGCTGTTCAGCTCCTGAAGCCCGCCTCAGCCAGCTACGGCAGCGACGAGCGGCTGGTCTGCCTCGAGCTCGAGGATGGCTCGACCTACCAGGGCTACAGCTTCGGTGCCGACAAGAGCATCGCCGGAGAGCTGGTTTTCCAGACCGGCATGGTGGGGTATCCAGAATCCATCACCGACCCCTCGTACCGCGGCCAGATCCTCGTCATCACCTTTCCCCTCGTCGGAAACTACGGTGTCCCTTCGCGGGAGACGCTGGACGACCTGCTCGGCGACCTGCCGGCGCACTTCGAGTCGTCCCGGATCCACATCGCCGGCCTCGTCACCGCCTCCTACTGCGGCGAGGACTTCTCCCATTTCCTGGCCACCTCGTCTCTCGGCACCTGGCTCAAGGAGCAGGGCGTCCCGGCCATGTACGGCGTGGACACGAGGGCCCTGACCAAGAGGATCCGCCAAAAGGGCAGCATGCTGGGCAAGATGAGGCTTGCCAACGGCAGCGGCCTCGACTCCCTCGATGCCTTCGAGGCGGTCGACTGGGTGAACCCCAACACGCAGAACTTGGTGGCCCAGGGTGAGTTTTTTTTTTTTTTTTTTTTTTTTTCCTCCTCCCTTTTCACTGGATGTGAAAAAGAAAAAAGAAAGAGAAAGAGAGAAAAAAAGAGAAAGAGAAAATGGAAATTTTTTTTTAAAAAAAAAAATACACCACAAGAGAGGACGTGTGCTCATCATATGCTTTTCGTAGTATCCGTCAAGGAGCCCAAGCTGTATAAGCCGCCCGCGTCCGTTGCTCGCAAGCATCCTGCCGGCCGGACAATCCGTGTGCTGTGTGTTGATGTGGGCATGAAGTACAACCAGCTGCGGTGCTTCCTCAGGCGGGGCGTCGAGGTCGTAGTCTGCCCCTGGGACTTCGACCTGGCCAAGGCCGCCGCCGCCGAGGAGTACGACGGTCTCTTCATCTCCAACGGTCCCGGCGACCCGGCCGTGCTCGAGGCCACCGCCAAGAACATCGCCGCCGTCATGGACGCGGGCGAGATTCCCATCTTCGGCATCTGCCTGGGCCACCAGCTCATGGCCCGCGCCTCGGGCGCAAAGACCTCCAAGATGAAGTTCGGCAACCGCGGCCACAACATCCCCTGCACGAGCATGGTCACCGGAAAGTGCCACATCACCTCCCAGAACCACGGTTTCGCCGTGGACGCCGCCTCTCTGCCTGCCGGCTGGCGGGAGCTCTTCGTCAACGCAAACGACGGCAGCAACGAGGGCATCATGCACGTCGAGAGGCCCTACTTCAGCGTCCAGTTCCACCCCGAGAGCACGCCGGGCCCCCGTGACACGGAATACCTCTTCGACGTCTTCGTCGACACCATGGCCGCCTGTGCCGAGAACCCCGCCCTGCTGCGGGCCCCCGTCTCCTTCCCCGGCGGGACCGTCGAGGAGAACGAGCGGCTCCACCCTCGCGTCTCCGTCAAGAAGGCCCTCGTCCTCGGCAGCGGCGGCCTCAGCATCGGCCAGGCCGGCGAGTTCGACTACTCCGGCAGCCAGGCCATCAAGGCGCTCAAGGAGGAGGGCATCTACACCGTCCTCATCAACCCCAACATCGCCACCATCCAGACCTCCAAGGGCCTGGCCGACAAGGTCTACTTCCTCCCCGTCAACGCCGAGTTCGTCCGCAAGGTCATTCGGTACGAGCGACCGGATGCCATCTACGTCACCTTTGGTGGCCAGACCGCCCTGCAGGTCGGCATCCAGCTCAAGGACGAGTTCGAAGGCCTCGGCGTCAAGGTCCTGGGCACGCCCATCGACACCATCATCACCACCGAGGACCGAGAGCTCTTCGCCCGGAGCATGGACTCCATCGGCGAAAAGTGCGCAAAGTCCGCCTCGGCCAGCAACGTGGACGAGGCCCTCCGCGCGGTCAAGGGCATCGGCTTCCCCGTCATCGTCCGCGCCGCCTACGCCCTGGGCGGGCTCGGCAGCGGCTTCGCCAACGACGAGCAGGAGCTGCTGGATCTCTGCCACAAGGCCTTCGCCGCCAGCCCCCAGGTCCTCATCGAGCGGAGCATGAAGGGGTGGAAGGAGATCGAGTACGAGGTCGTCCGCGATGCCCAGGACAACTGCATCACCGTCTGCAACATGGAGAACTTCGACCCTCTGGGCATCCACACCGGCGACTCCATCGTCGTCGCCCCCTCCCAGACCCTCTCCGACGAGGACTACAACATGCTCCGGACGACGGCCGTCAACGTCATCCGGCACCTCGGCGTCGTCGGCGAGTGCAACATCCAGTACGCCCTCAACCCCTTCTCCCGGGAGTACTGCATCATCGAAGTCAACGCGCGGCTGTCCCGGTCGTCCGCCCTGGCCTCCAAGGCCACCGGCTACCCCCTGGCCTTCATCGCCGCCAAGCTGGGCCTCGGGATCCCGCTCAAGGACATCTCCAACTCGGTGACCAAGGTCACCTGCGCCTGCTTCGAGCCCTCCCTCGACTACGTCGTCGTCAAGATGCCCAGGTGGGACCTGAAGAAGTTCACCCGCGTCTCCACCCAGCTCGGCTCCTCCATGAAGAGCGTCGGCGAGGTCATGAGCATCGGTCGCTCCTTCGAGGAGGCCATCCAGAAGGCCATCCGCGCCATCGATTTCCACAACCTCGGCTTCGGCGAGACCAAGGCCCTCATGAGCATCGACGACGAGCTGCAGACGCCCTCCGACCAGCGCCTCTTCGCCATCGCAAACGCCATGCACCAGGGCTACTCGGTCGACAAGATCTGGGACATGACCAGGATCGACAAGTGGTTCCTCCGCAAGCTCAAGGGGCTCAGCGACTTCGCCAAGCAGATGTCCCGGCACACCACCGCCGACGTCGCGCGGAGCCCCGGCCTCCTCCTCCAGGCCAAGCGCCTGGGCTTCTGCGACCGGCAGCTGGCCAAGTTCTGGAGCTCCAACGAGATCGCCGTCCGCCGCCTCAGGCTCGAGGCCGGCATCCGGCCCTACGTCAAGCAGATCGACACCGTCGCCGCCGAGTTCCCCGCCTTCACCAACTACCTGTACCTCACCTACAACGCCTCCGAGCACGACGTCGACTTCGACGACCACGGCGTCATGGTCCTGGGCTCCGGCGTGTACCGCATCGGCTCGTCCGTCGAGTTCGACTGGTGCTCCGTCCGCGCCATCCGCACCCTGCGGGCCACCGGCCACAAGACCATCATGGTCAACTACAACCCGGAGACCGTGAGCACCGACTACGACGAGGCCGACAAGCTGTACTTTGAAAACATCACCCTCGAGACCGTGCTGGACATTTACCAGCTGGAGGCCTCCAGCGGCGTCCTCGGCGCCATGGGCGGCCAGACCCCCAACAACATCGCCCTCCCCCTCCACCGCGCCGGCGTCAAGGTGCTGGGCACCTCCCCCGAGATGATCGACACCGCCGAGAACCGCTACAAGTTCTCCCGCATGCTGGACCGGATCGACGTCGACCAGCCCACCTGGAAGGAGCTCACCAGCTTCGAGGAGGCGAGGGCCTTCTGCCACAAGGTGTCCTACCCCGTGCTGGTCCGGCCCTCGTACGTCCTCTCCGGCGCCGCCATGAACACCGTCTACTCCGAGAAGGACCTGGAAAGCTACCTGGCCCAGGCCGCCGAGGTCTCGCGCGAGCACCCCGTGGTCATCACCAAGTACATCGAGAACGCAAAGGAGATCGAGATGGACGCCGTCGCCAGGGACGGCGTCCTCGTCGGCCACTTCATCTCCGAGCACGTCGAGAACGCCGGCGTGCACTCCGGCGACGCCACCCTCATCCTGCCCCCGAAGGACCTCGAGCGCACCACCATCCAGCGCATCGAGGAGGCCACCCGCAAGATCGGCGCCGCCCTCAACGTGACCGGCCCCTTCAACATCCAGTTCATCGCAAAGGACAACGACATCAAGGTCATCGAGTGCAACGTCCGCGCTTCCCGCTCCTTCCCCTTCGTCTCCAAGGTCATGGGCGTCGACCTCATCGAGATGGCCACCAAGGCCATCATGGGCCAGCCCTTCCAGGAGTACCCGCCCACGGACATCGCCCCCGACTGCGTCGCCGTCAAGGTGCCCCAGTTCAGCTTCTCCCGCCTGTCAGGCGCCGACCCAGTGCTCGGCGTCGAGATGGCCTCGACCGGCGAGGTCGCCTGCTTCGGCGTCGACAAGAACGAGGCGTACCTCAAGGCCCTCCTGTCCACCGGGTTCAGGATCCCCAAGAAGAACATCCTCCTGTCCATCGGCTCGTACAAGGACAAGAAGGAGATGCTGCCGTCGGTCCAGAAGCTCCAGAAGATCGGCTACAAGCTCTTCGCCACGGCCGGCACCGCCGACTTCCTGCAGGAGCACGGCGTTCCCGTCCAGTACCTCGAGGTCCTCGGCAAGGAGGAGGACAAGGATTCCGAGTTCTCCCTCACCCAGCACCTGTCCAGGAACACCATCGACCTGTACATCAACCTGCCCTCCAACAACAAGTACCGCCGCCCGGCCAACTACATGAGCAAGGGCTACCAGACCCGCCGCATGGCCGTCGACTACCAGATCCCCCTCGTCACCAACGTTAAGAACGCCAAGATCCTCATCGAGGCCATCGCCCGCAGCTTCGACCTCGACGTCGCCAGGCGCGACTGCCAGACCAGCCACAAGACGGTGGTCCTGCCCGGGCTGGTCAACGTCGCGGCCTTCGTCCCCGGGCTCGTCACCCCCGAGAGCCGCGACGTGGAGACCGCCACCAGGGCCTCCATCTCCGCGGGCTTCAGCATGATCCGCGTCATGCCCCTCGGCCTCGAGGGCGCCGTCACCGACGGCGTCACCCTCAGGGCCGCCAAGCAGAACGGCAAGCTCGGCGGCTACTGCGACTACAACCTGTCCGTCTCGGCCACGTCGGACAACGACGGCCAGATCAGCGCCCTCGCCGGCGAGGCCGGCTCGCTCTTCATCCCCTTCAACCACCTGTCCGGCAACATCAGCAAGGTGGCCGCCGTCACCGCCCACTTCGACGCCTGGCCGGCGCACAAGGTCATCGTCACCGACGCCAAGCTGACCGACCTGGCCTCGATCCTCCTGCTGGCCTCGCTGCACAACCGCCGCATCCACGTCACCTCGGTCACCAACAAGGACGACATCCGGCTCATCGCCCTCAGCAAGGCCAAGGGGCTGCGCGTCTCCTGCGACGTCTCCGTCTACTCCCTGTACCTGTCCACCGGCGACTACCCCGAGCTCGACCGGCTCCTCCCCACCCCCGGGGACCAGGCGGCCCTCTGGGAGAACATGTCGACCGTCGACGCCTTCTCCGTCGGGAGCCTGCCCTACCAGCTCGCCAAGTCCCTGGGGCGCAGGGCCGACACGTCCAGCGGCATCGCCGACGCCCTCCCGCTGCTGCTGACCTCCGTCGCCGAGGGCAAGCTGACGGTCGACGACCTCAGGGAGAAGCTCTACCAGAAGCCCATGGAAATCTTCGAGCTCCACGACCAGGTCGGCACCAGCATCGAGGTCGAGGTCGACCGCGCCTACCGGGTCCCGCCCGGCAACGTCTGGTCGCCCTTTGAGGGCCGCGTCATGCGCGGATCCGTCCGCAGGGTCACCTTCCAGGACGCGACCGTCTGCCTGGACGGCGAGCTCCTGCCGGTGCCGCCCGGGGGCAAGGACATGTCCTCGCACAGCATCCCCCGCGAGGCCCCCGTGTCGCCCGCCCTGAAGCCCGCCATGGGCCTGATCACCCAGGTCACCGAGAGCCCCAAGCCCCGGCAGCAGGCGTCCCTCAGCAGCCCCAAGATGGCGGCCCGGTTCCGCGGCGTCGAGGGGCTCGGGTCTCCCGCCAGGCTCGGGAGCGCCGTGGACGAGCTCGGCCTGTCCCTGTCGCCCCAGCCGGCGGCGGCGGCCAGCTCCCCTCTCCAGCAGCTGCTGTCGCAGCCCAACTCGTTCAAGAACGCGCACGTGCTGTCGGTGAAGCAGTACACGCGAGCCGACCTGCACCTGCTGTTCACCGTCGCGCAGGAGATGCGGCTCGGCGTCCAGCGCGAGGGCGTGCTGAGCACGCTGCGCGGCCGCGTCCTCTGCACGCTGTTCTACGAGCCGTCCACCCGGACGTCGGCGTCCTTCGACGCGGCCATGCAGAGGCTCGGCGGGCGCACCATCGCGGTCGCGACGTCGAGCTCGTCGGTGCAGAAGGGCGAGACGCTGCAGGACACGCTGCGGACCTTGGCCTGCTACGGGGACGCCGTCGTCCTGCGCCACCCCCAGGAGAGCTCCGTCGACATCGCCAACAAGTACTGCCCCGTGCCGGTGGTCAACGGCGGGAACGGCAGCAGGGAGCACCCGACCCAGGCGTTCCTCGACCTCTTCACCATCCGCGAGGAGCTGGGCACGGTGCAGGGCTTGACCATCACCTTCCTGGGCGACCTCCTGTACGGCCGACCCGTCCACTCGCTGGTGTACCTGCTCCGGCACTACCAGGTCAAGGTGCAGCTCGTGTGCCCCGGGGCCCTGTCCCTCCCCGCCAAGGTGAAGGAGCAGCTGGTGGCCTCGGGCCAGCTGCTGGCGGAGTCCGAGACGCTGACGCCCGAGATCCTGGCCCGAAGCGACGTCCTCTACTGCACGCGCGTGCAAAAGGAGAGGTTCGAGACGCCCGAGGCCTACGAGAAGGTCAAGAACTCGTACCGCGTGGACAATGCCACGCTGAAGAACGCCAAGAGCTCGATGGTGGTGATGCACCCTCTGCCGAGGAACGAGGAGGTGGCGGAGGAGGTGGACTTTGACCAGAGGGCGGCGTACTTTAGACAGGTAAGGAGGTTTTTTTTTTTTTTTTTTTTTTTTTTTTTTTTTCCTTCCCCACCGCCAGCCAGATGAGCGAGGGCTTTGGATTTTGCTAACAATTTTGTTTTATAGATGCGGTATGGTCTTTACTGCAGGATGGCGCTCCTGGCACTTGTTATGGCTCCCTCGTAGAGAGGCTATTATTTTTTTGTCAGACGTGGCGGCCGCGATTTTTTTTTTCCCCGAAAAAGACTGTACAGAGTAGATTTTTTTTCTTCTTTCTTCTTCTTTTTCTTTCTTTCTATTTTATTTTATATATAGGTTTCGTTCTTTTTTTGGAGGGGATAAGAAGGAAAGGGAAAAAAAAAAACATTTTGGTTCAGGGCAACAAAAAAAAAAAAAAGGGGGGGGGGGGGGGCATGATGTAAAAAGGCTATTTATTTTCCCCCTTTTTTCTCATTTTCTTCTTTTTTTTTTTCTTTTTCAGACGTTGCATGTTAGAGAGCGCGTCTTAGGTATTAAACCCGTATTTCAGCAAAGGCATCGTTGCCTGCGGGTTCGGCGTTTTTTTTTTTTTTTTCTTTCTTCTACTTGATAGAAGCGTTTCTGTGTTGGCGTTTAGCTGGTCAGAACGTTTGATATATGATACCCGCATGATACCCAATATAAGTTTGTTTTGCATGTATGTATGTATGTATGTATGTATGTGTGCGTTATATGCGTATATACGTATATACGTACGTCTGTGCGTAATGGCCTTTTTTTTTTTTTTTTTTTTTTTTTGGATGTGTGTTTTTGTTTTTATTGTGTGGATTTGAATTGATATTCTTCCCGTGCGTTATTCATTGGCAGTACTGGTTAGTATTATATTCTTAAGAGCAAGAGCAAGAGCAGCATGGAGTATCGCCAAGTATTTATTCATTTATAATTTTTTCTGTTTTTAGTTTTGGGGGTCTTTAGAAGCCGGTTAGCCTCATAACTTTTAGATACTTTGCTATATGTATAATTTGCTAATTACTATTATTATTATGAGTATTGCTATTCGGGCAGTATGTTTTTGCTATTGGGGCAGTATATTAAGTATCTTGATTTTTTTAAAAAAAATACTATAAATTATAATGCCTATAGAATGCTATTATAAAATTAAAAAAATATTATAAAAAATATTATTAATTCAATTAATAATAAAGTTATTATATAATAATTTTTAAAATATTAATTTTAAATATTTAAGTTATAAAATTTAAGCTTAAAATATATATAATATTTAAACTTAATTATTATTATAATATTATATAAATTTTAAGTAACTTTTTAAATAATTATTATTTTATATATATAAATATTTATAATTTTATTAATGCACTTTAATAACTTTAATATTTATATAAAAAAACTTAATTTAAGTTAAAATAAGATTTTAAAGTTAATCTTTATATTAAAATAAAACTTAAAAATAGAAAAATATTATTTATTATATATAAAATTTATTTATAATTTTTTTAAATTTTTAAACTTTTATATAGTATTTTTAATTAAATCTTAAAGTTATAGTAAAATTCCAAGCTAATGGACCCACCTTCTTATTTAGGCTAGTTACTGCCCGAATAGCAAAAACATACTGCCCGAATAGCAATACTCATTATTATTATTATGACTATTATCATCATTATTATTATTTTTCATTCAAAAACTTTCAGTACATAAGCTCTCATTTCGCCCTCTTCCCAACTCCCATTCTTATTTTAAATCCAAATTTAGATTTATTTATTTATTTATTGACTTGTTCATTTATTCATTCATTCATTCATTCATTTATTTATTCATGTAAATTTTTTTTTGGGGAATTTTTTCCATCAAACTTGTTTCCTCGTCGTGGCAACCCTTCCGCCCCCACTTTTTCCCATTTTTCCCCACCTAATCCGAAAATCCCCCCCCATTTTCTCTTTACTCATCATCAGACAATCCTTCTTTTTATGGTTCGTTTTTTTCCTTCATTCCTCCCCTCCCTTCCGTCTCTCTCTCTCTCTCTCTCTCTCTCTCTCTCCCTTTTTCTCCCAGTTCATCAGAACGTTGGGAAGTAGAAACAAACTTTTTGCGAAAAAAAAAAAAAAAAGACCAAGCGGCTCATATCATATCATATTATATATCTAATTTTTTATTGTTGTCGTTGTTCGGTGGGATTCAAGTTTTGGTTTTTGGGGAAAAAGCTGGAGGGGGTGGCGGCTTTGAGAGAAGACAAAACATTAGGGGGGGGGAATGCGACTGAGTCGCCTGAGATATTTTGCTTCCAAGACGAAGACGAAAACGACGACGACAGGGATGGCGCTGTACCGGCGTCCTTCGACGGTTCTTACTGCGGAGGAGGAGAAGCTGATTTGTATGTCCCGGGGTTGTCAAAGTCTTTTGTTGCTGGCCTGCTCGCTCTCATATTATCGTCACTCGCTCACTCACTCACTCACTCACTCACTCATTCATTCACTCACGCACTCATTCACTCCATCTGTTATATACGTCTTGATATATATATATATATATGTATATATATATATACATACACATATATACACATCGACCACGTCGGCTAACGCATGCGCAAACTCCACAGTCGCCCCGGCCGGCCATCATCCTCACGGACAGGCCCCCCAATTCACCCTCTCGCGGCTCCATCTCCGCGACCTCGACCCGACGTCGCCCATCCCCCAATTCCACTCGTGGTTCTCCCTCGCCCAGCGCACGCCGTCCATCTCCCAGCCCGAGGCCTGCACGCTCTCCACGGCCCATCTCCCCTCGGGCCGCGTCTCCTCGCGCGTCGTCTACCTCAAGGAGCTCGACTTGTACGGCTTCGTCATGTACACCAACCTCGGCACGTCGCGCAAGGCCCACGACCTGCAGACGAACCCGCATGCCAGCCTCGTCTTTTACTGGCCGCCTCTGCAGCGCCAGGTGCGCGTCGAGGGCATGACGGAGACCAACTCCCGGGAGGAGAGCCAGACGTACTTTGACACCCGGGTCAGGGGCAGTCGGATCGGCGCCTGGGCGAGCCGGCAGTCGGTGGTGCTCAGGCCAAAGGCCTCTGCCAAGGCGGGGACGGAGGCGGGGACGGAGGCGGGGACGGAGGCTGGGACGGAGGCTGCGCTGGTCAACGGCGCCGCGACCGGCCAGGACGCGGACGAGGAGGACGACGGGCGAGCCGAGCTGGAAGGCTGGGTCAGGGAGGTCGAGGACCGCTTCAAGGACCAGGACCAGATCCCCGTGCCCGACTTCTGGGGCGGCCTGCGCCTCGTGCCTCAGCGGGTCGAGTTCTGGCAGGGCAGGGAGAGCAGGCTGCACGACCGCTTCGCGTACGAGTGGGAGCAAGGGGAGGACGGCAAGGAGGGGAGATGGCGGCTGGAGAGGCTGAGCCCCTGAGCTCTCCTTTTTTTTTTGCCGAGGCGGCCCGGCCGCCGCATGTATATATTTACATGTGTTGTTAGAAAGAGAGGGAAGATGCCCTTTTTTTTTTTTTTTTTGTACAGATTTGCGCTCACACTTGGGCTCTCATTAGTGGTGATGATCATGAAGAAGAAGAAGAAGAATAAGCTCGAACATCAAGAGCATTGACGACGACACGCGACGTCAGAGGCATTCAGAACATCATATGGGACGGTGATTCTCCGGCACCACCAACCAAGGCGATCGAATTACGATGCTCAGTACGAATGCGCGGACGAGAGAAGATGTAGCTGCTAAACAAGAACAAACAAGTTAGTATAAGGAGATGGGGGGAGTCGTCCCATCCAAAAAAAAAAAAAAAAAAGAAAGAAAGAAAGAAAAAACGAAAGAAAGAAAAGAAAGAGAAAAAAAAAAAAGAAAGAAGAAAAGAAAGAGAAAAAAAAAGGAAAAAAGAAAAAAAAAGCGACCCAAGACAACATACACACACATACACGCATACACACACAGATAATAATAATAATAATAATAGTAACAATAATAATAATGATGATAAAAAAAAAAGAAACATTTCTCCAGCTTATAAAATCTTTGTACTAGCATGTGAGACGCGCCAAATAATGCTTGCTACTGCTCCCTTGTCGCGAAAAAAAAAAAGGGGGCGGGATTAAGTGATGCCCCCCCAAAAATCCAAAAATCCAAAAAAAAAAGATTCCAAAAAAAAAAAATCCAAAATCCAAAATCCAAAAAAAGTCAAGCTACTAGTGGTAATTGCTCGACGCTTCGTGATTCTCCAAACGCCCTGGTAAATATGCTTTTGATGTGCTCCAACAGGCTAAAGCGCCTTGGGGGGGGGGGGGGGATGATGCAAAATGATAATAATCATGATGATGATGATGATGATGATAAATTCCCATCGCTTTTTTTGTCAATGGCTCGTCAAATGTACCAAGAGATGATGGGTGGGTAAAAAAGAAGAGAGCAAAAAAAAAAAAAAAAAACCAAGACAACTCATCAGCCGACTTCATTCATCAGCCGAGTCCATTCATCAGCCGAGACATTTTCATCGTCCTCGTTTCGCATCGCCAAAGCCCACGCCCACGCCAAGCGTCGTCTTGGAGCGGCTGTGGCTCGGGACGAACTCGCACTCGCTGCCGGCGGCGCTGTCCGGAGGCGTGGGCTCGCGGGCGAGGTTCCAGCGCGAGCCCGACCGCTCCAGCTCCGCGGCGAGCTGCATGTCGACCATGGCGTCGGCGAGGCAGTCGTCGTCGCAGAGCGGCAGGATGCGGTAGTCCAGGCTCTCCATGATGCACCGCTCGGTGACGTTGAGCTGGTCGTTGGACCAGAGGCCGCGGCCCCAGGCGAGGCGGTAGAGCTGCGGCGGCTGCTGGGGGTCCTGGGTGAACTTGGCCGCGATGACCAGGGCGGCCAGGACGATGAGCTCGGGACGCACCGAGTCGATGTGAAGCTGTCGACGGGGGGCTTCGCGCGGCGCCGACGGGAGGGAGTGGCGCTTGACGAGGGACGACGACGACGACGACGATGATGCTGCTGCTGCTGCTGCTGCGGCGGCGGCGGCGGCCGGCGAGTCGGCGTCGCCGGCGCGCGGGGGGCACGACAGCGGGCACGACAGCCGCCACGTCCTGGCAAACTTGGTGTCGAGGCTGTCGAGGATGCAGACGGCCAGGGCGAGCATCTCGACGGGAAGGTCGGCCCTGGTGAGCATGGCCTGGACGAAGGGCACCGAAGCGCTCGCCAGCGAGGCCGATGCGGGAATGAGGTTGACGAGATGGATGGCGGGACCTGCAGGGGGAAGCAAAGCGTTAGCCCGTTTGTGCTTGTGCAAAAAAAAAAAAAAAAAAGGGGGGGCAAAGTTTGGTGTGGGTTGCAGTCGTATTGGATTTTGTGATTACTCCGTGTTCCGCCAACTCTCCCGTAAGGAATCGCCCGCTCGTATGGCAGAGGAACGAATGGAGAAGAATGTATACATGTTGAAATGAAAATGAAGATAAAAAAAAAAATCAAAAAATAATAATAATAATAATAATAAAAATTCACCTCGATATCGTGGATTCGGCGCGGCTACTCCTTCGCCCTCGCCCTCATCCTCGAGCGACCGGTCCGCACACGAGGCCTTGCTCAGTGTCGGTGGCGGTGTGGGAAGCCTGGACAGCGGCCGGTACGTGAAGCAGGTGCGCTCGTACTCATAATCGTCGTCGTCGTCGCCGTGCGCGGCGAAGCGAACGTCTCGGCTGCCGCCTCGCTGCATCGTCGCGGCGTTGGTGTTGTTGTTGTTGTTGTTGTTGAGCTGCGGGCGCGCTTCCAATCTCGAGTGCTTCGGAGTCCACGAGGGCCGCTTCCCATTGTTTGCCGGATCGGGAAAATGTCAGATCTCGGCCTGTTTGCCTGTTCTTTCTTGTCTCTTTGTTGTCTCTGTCTCTTGTCTTTTTTTCTTTTTTTTACTTGTTCTTGTTCTTCTTCTTCTTCTTCTTGTATCTCTTCCTTCCCTGCAAATCGTATGCCTGCACCTTCGCAAAAAAGAATAATATATATATATGTATATATATGTAAAAGAGAGAGGGGGGGGAGGCCTTTCAGAATGAAAATGAACAACTCGTCCAGAGGGCGGTGCCGGCAGCAGTAAGCTGATGACGATCACGCGAGCAGCAGCGGCAGGTAAAATAAAACGAAATCGGCGCCAACGTTCAATGCCGGTGACCGAAAAGAATGAAGAAACGAGCGAAGCGGTAATAGTGAATCGAGGCTGGAAGATGGAACGCAGGTCAAGAGATGCACGAGCGCGCGCTAGAACATATATATAAATCGACGACAAGCAACACGGGGATCAATGACCGGGGGGGGGAGGGAGAGAAAGAAAGAGAGAGAGAGAGAGAGAGAGAGAGAGAGCGTCATCATCTTCTTCTTCTTCGTCTTCTTCTTCTACTCCTCCTCCTTGGATAATAAGGCTGAGTGAGAAGAGAGCCCGAGTCGCTGCTTACACGCACAGCAGCAGCAACAGCCACCCCGGTGCCAAGGCCAGGGAGCCCCCCCCCCCCCCCCCCCCCAGTGGCCGGTGCGGTGGCGCACCCGCTAAAGCCAGCTAGAGCACCAGCGGGGAGAGCGCCTAAAAATAAGAAAGAAGAAATATAAAAAAGAATAAATCAGTAAATCAATAAATCAATAAAATAAAAATCAATAAAAAAAAACAACGCAGCCAAAAGGAAGAGAAACCCTCCAAGGGGGGGGGTTGGGGCTTCGCGCGCTCCAGCTCCAGCTGACGGATTTATTAGGAGGGCGTTCTGCTTTTAAGCGGTGCGAATTTGCTGACCGGGGGGGGGGGGCAAATCCGTACAGGGCGCTCTGCCCTCCCCCCCCGTGGCGGCACGTTGCTTTTGTCATTCTCCCGTCAAGCCGCAACGGCAAGGCGGTTTCCAATTTCATTATCATTCATTTCATTCATTAAACTTCATTCATTCATTCATTCATTCTCAGCTCTCTCTCTCTCTCTCTCTTCCCTCCCCCGAGAGGCCATTTTTACTTGCTCACCAGTCCTTTTGGATGCCCGCTTCACAACCCAACAAGGGTCAGCCCGTAGCCACGGCGTGCGACGCCTCTCGGCGAATCAGCAGGTCCGTCACACAACACCAAAGCTCTCTTCCCCCCCCTTTTTTTGTGTCGTTGGAGCCATGTAATATGTATTTATCTCATCGACGTTGCGAATCCGTCGGTCTCTGTGCCGGAGATTCCACGCAACGAACTTTACATTGCTTCGCTTTCGCCGTACATGTACGGGGAGCATGTGTACTCCGTACGGGGAGCATGTACGATATCAAGAAAATCAAAAACATGCCCTCGTCGCTGCAGGTACGTCGGTGTGAACCGCTGCAAGCCAGTATGGGCAGCCAAAACTAACCCTTGCCTTCTCTCTCCCTCCACGCGCACACACACACGCATGACACGTCCCCTCCCGAGTTCTGCAGCGGAGGCAGCAGGCGGTGAATTAGCCCGAATCCATCTTCTTCGCTTGACAGCAGCAGCAGCAGCAGAACCCCCGCGGTGACGGGAGCATCGCATCGCGTCGCATCGTAGCGCATCGCAGCGCATCGCAGCGCATCGCACGAAGCAGCACCGAGCATGTGCGCAATTCTTCGAGATGGCAAACCCCCTCAAAAAATGGCGTTGTGCTTCATCCCAATCCTCACCAGCGTTTGCCATCTTCGGTTTGCCGCTGCTGCTGCCCGTCATCCACTCGGAGCTCCAAATTCGGTCCAGCGTAGTCTCGCAGCCCCTCTCCTCCTCCTCCTCCTCCTCCTCCTCCCCCCCCCCTTTTTTTTTCTCTCCGACTCCCCCCATCGTGCTCAAACGTTCATTTCTCCCCTGACAAGCCAAACCGTTTTTGAATACGAGCCCTCCGGGTTTCCCACTTGGGCCTCGTACGATCAAGTAGCACCACCGATGGCGGTTCGTCCGTTAAAGCCCTCCCCGTAGCTTCGAAACAGTTGCCGTGCTCAAAAAAAAAAAAAGTTTTGTTTGGTTGTATAACTGGGAACTTTGCGGCTGGGCGTCTTGGTAAAAAAAAAACCCCACCATCCCGGCAAGGCGGGTTTCTTCCCACGGTGGAGACGCCACGGGCAGACAACAAACACCTCCCCCTTTTTTTTTGAATTTTTTTTTCTATTTTATTTTTTATTATTTTGATTTTTTTTTGGGCGGCATCACGGCAGAAAGACTGGTGCCGGGACTCCGTTAGGTCGAGCTTTAGGGCCTCTTGTTTCTCTCAACTTCTCTTCAAGTTGTTGCAAATTCTTTTTTATTTTTGGAAAATCAAATTTCCTTTTTTTTTTTTTTTTTTTTTTTTTTTTAGCTCACTCTGCCAAGAAAAGCTTGGCCCAACCATGAAAGCCGAGATTTGGTTCACTAGCCATGTATTAGCTTAGTAGTTCAATCAGCTAACACATAGCTAAGGTAGATGATGAACATGTCGTTCTCTGGGCAGTTTCCTGGTATCCCCTTATAAAAAATTTTTTTTAAAAAAAATTAATAAAATAATAAAAAAAAAAAAAAAAAAAAAGATGGCAAAAGCACTGGGACTCGAATGGGCAAGATCCGAAATCCTGTGTGGTTGGGCCCACTGGCAATCGTGCGACAAGACACGGAGCATGCATGCATCCCGGATGATGATGATGATGACCGTCCTCGCAGGATAAACCTTAATTCGTCAACCCGCAACTACTGTTATGCAGACCGCAGACCGCAGACACCGCAGACCGCAGACCGCAGACCGCGGAGATTCCCAATCAATGCAACCCTATTCTCGAAAAAAAAAAAATATGGAGTCGCACCAAAGCCTTCGAGAGAGAGAGAGAGAAGGGGGCCCGGCCAATGGCACACGGCTACTATGAGTATTGCTTGTACTAGCAGTAGTTGTACGTGTAGGCACGTGTAGGCAATGATGATGATCCAGAGAAGAACGATGGGCCCCCCCCCCCCCCAAAAAAAAAGCTGGCTCGGGAATTGTTCTCGATTTGGTCCGACCCCGTTTGCCGATGCTGCCGCGGATCAGTTCTGAGCGCTGGGACCATACAAGCTTGCTGCTAACACGGCAGATGGATCCGGGAGGAAAAAGAAAAGAAAAGGAAAAAAAAGAAAAGGAAAAAAAAAAAAAGGAAAAAAAAGAAAAGGAAAAGAAGAAAAAGGAAAAGAAGAAGAACAAAAGAGAGAACAAAAGTTGGTTCGCGTTGGAGAATACTAATGTCTTGGATGGGAGGAATGGGGTTTTGGATGGCCGCGATGCTGAGGTTGCCCCTGGAGCCGGAGTTCCAAGAAGTATAGGCCCCTAAAAGTATAGACCCCTAAAAGTATAGACCCCTAAAAGTAAGGGTTCCCAAAAGTAAAGGTTCCCAAAAGTATAGGTTCCTATGTAGAAATATAGGTTCCTAGAAGGATTAGGCTCCCTGAAATCGAATCCCAGATGAAGGAGGTGGAGTTTTTTTTTTTTTTTTTTGCAGATGGCGAGACGTGGAAGCGATGGGAGTTGGGACTCAAGCCTAGTAGGTAGTAGGTAGTAGATACGTACCACCAATGGCAAGAAAAGTACACCTACCAAGAGATTGTCTACGTACTAAGAGCACTTGTGCTGCTAAGGGTACTTGTGCTGCCTTATTTGGAATACCTTATTAGTACATCATATTGTAATTAAGGCGGTAGATACAGAATACTATATACGAACCCAAGGTACGAGTACTTGCTGCCTTTTCTATATCCTTTTCTTATGTCATCACCATGCTTCAAGGTTCACTCAGTCAATCTCTCTCTCTCTCTTTTTTTTTTATTTAATTTTTTATTTAATTTTTTCTTTTTTTCTTCTTCTTTTTTTGCAGAGAATGGGCTGGGGGATGGAGCCAGGAAGCTACCTTTGTATACGCCTGCGTCGATTCCTCATATAATTCCAAACAAGTTCACTCGTCCTCCTCATTTCCATAGTTGCGCCAAACTTTGCTTCTCGGGCCTTGCCGCTCATCTGATTCATGCATTGTGCCAATACGCAAAAAAAATATATATATAATATATAATATATATATATATATATATATACTAAAGAATATAATAATAATATAATAATAAATAATAATAATAAAAATGTGCTACGGATTCTTCATCCCCCCCCGACGGCCTTCCTTCGCACGACATGTGGCTTGGTCTCGTGGTGGTCCATGCTGCGGTCCTACAGGTCCTACAGTACAAAACAGAAACAGTGGCTGCCAATAGCTCGCAGCCTCGAGATTTCGAAATGAGCCCTTGTTAGCGTAAGGCGTTTTTTTTTCTTTTCTTTTCTTTTCTTTTCTTTTTTTTTTCTCTCTTCTCTTCTTTTCTTTTCTTTAACCCATGTTGTGCCTTTTCAGCTCGTCGCACTAATCAAAACGTTTCAAGTTATCGAACGCCACGGCATGTCGGGATGCTGTTGGCAGCCGAGGCGACCCTTATAGAACGAACAACATTTTCACCCGTCGGACAAGGCTGGGCTTGCTTGTATTGGTAATGATATCCCATAGCCAAGTCTGACAAGTTTAAGATGGACTGCGGAGAGGTTTTTTTTTATTTTTATTTTTTTTTTTTTACACGGCAAATGTCATCTCACTCGCTGGTCAGATGCGGAGAAAGTTGGCAGCATAAACCAGGGGCTTCTCATGTAGGGGCTGAATTCACAAACAAACACACATAAACCTACACATGACCAATGAAAGTCTGACTCATTTATAGATTCCGGCAAGACGAGCCAAAAAGGAGAAGAAAAAAAGAGAAGAAAAAGAAAAAGAAACAAAAAGAAAGAAAAATAAATAGAAAGAAAAAGAAAAAGAAGTCTTGTCCATCATCATGTGAAAGTCTATACACTTTGAAATGATATATATATATAATATATATATATATATATATATATATCAAAGAAAGGACTGAATACTTCTCCCTCCCGGGGGGATTTGTGGGCGTACTTACTACCTACGCAATCCGCCCTTTCCACCCAGGCAGCGCCTTGTCCAAGATCTTGGGCCCGGTAAACCACAGAAACATGACAAGGACGGTGACGGGTATGGTGACGGCCCAGTAGATCCAAAACTGGCCGGAAAGCCTCCACACCCCCGTCGGGGCATCGAAGTTGAAGAAGGACGTGCTGAATATGGCGGCCACGAAGGCGGCGGGCAGGAACAGCAGGCCGATGAAGGAGATGGCGCGCATGGCGGACGAGTCGAGGCGCGCGGCGTCGTTGTAGGCGAGCGACATTTCGTTTTGGATGCGCGCGTTGTTGGACTCGGCGCGGTGGCGGAGGCTGGTCAGCATGCTTTGCAGGGAGCCGAGCCGGCTCTGGATGTTGAGGTGGACGAGGCTGGGCGGCCGCGCCGTCGAGAGGAAGAAGCGGTCGTGGTGCTTCTGCATGTGGTCGAGGACCGACTCGGCCACGTAGACGGTCTCGTTGACGTGGGTGAGGTGGCGAGGGATCTCGTGGAGGTAGCCGTAGTGGAACTGGGCAAAGGCCCGCCGCTTCTCAAAGTCCCGGACCAGGTTGCGCGACTCCCAGATGGAGACGTCGTGGATCTGCACAACCTCCTCCGCCATGACGGGATAGACCCAGAAGGGATCGTCCAGCTCGCGCGGGTCGACGTCGCGCAGCAGCGACGCCCCGACCAGCCGCGAGAACTGGGCATGGTCGAAGAGGATGATTTCCATGCGCTTGGCCGCCGCGTGCCACCGCGTAAAGGCGTTGAGCTTGACCCAGTAGTACTTGATCTCGTCGGCGTCGGCGTCGTCTAGATACTTGCTGACGCGCTTGATGATGAACCGAGTCCAGGAAACTATTGTGTATTTTTTTTTTTTTTTCACTCTCAACGTCCGAGCCGAAAAGCAAACGAAAGAAGAAGAAAAAAAAATAAACAACCTACTCGTGCCCGTCCGAGTTCCATCCGCATCCAGCACATCCTGGTATCCAAAACAGCCGTTGGACCGCTTCGCCAATATCGTCCACCAAGTCCGCGGTATGAGAAACATCTCGTCAAAAGCAGCCTTGCAGGCGCCGCACCTGCGCACAGAGTCTCCTTGGGCATATCTAGTTTTATTATTATTATTGTTATTATTATTATTATTATTATTATTATTTTTTCAGTCAAAGACAACGACAACGATGACGACGTCAAAAAAAAAAAAGGGGGGGGGGGACCAACATGATGGCGACGTCAGCCTCTGCAAACTCCGTCGACGAGCCCTTGAGCATGTCCTGCGTGGAGAGATGCTCTGACTTGATGTGCTTGTTGTCGCCTGGGCCGTCTTTCCAGGAAAAGGTTTCCAGCTTCGGACAGTAACAGGGTTGATGCATTGTTTTTTATGATGAAGAGGACGCTGAAACGAACAAAATCAAATAGAATCAAATCAAATCAAATGAAAAAAAAAAAAACGTAAATGATGCTCTGATTCTTTTTCTTTTTCTTTCTTCTTTTTCTTCTTTTTCTTCTTCTTCTTCTTCTTCTTCCTTTCTTCTTCTTTTCTTCCTCTTTTCTATGTTTTCCCCTTTTTTTTGGGCGTCTTCAATCCTCACATCAACCAAAAAGAAAAAAATTAAAATTAAAATTAAAAATTAAAAATTAAAAAATAAAAAATCCCGCTACAAAAGACACAGCCAAGGCAGCACAGCAACACCGCCTCCCCCCGTCAACGACACACACACACACGCAGAGAGAGAGAGACAGACAGACAGACAGACAGACAGACAGACATGGGGCTGGCAGAAAACTGCAGAGTGAGCTGTCGCCGTCGATCCGCCCGCCCCCGCCGCAAGCGCCCGACGCCGGCACATGTTCTTCAGAATGGCTTGCTTCGCCGCGTAGCGATCGGTATCGCGGCATGGAGAATTAAAAAAGAAAAAGAAAAAAAGAAAAAAAAGAAAAAGAAAAAAAAAAGGCCCTGCGTCCTGTGTGTGTCCTCCTACGATTGGCTGTTCCGCCCCGTGGAGGAGCTTCCTCCGAGGGGGAGGGAAAGTGTTTTGTTCTGCATCGAGCCCTGTCTGCGTTGTAACTGCGCTTGCACAGCCTCTTCCTTTTTTCTCTCTCTCTTTCGCTCTCCTTCTTTGTGTGTGAGGCGCCTCTGTTGGCGCTGCCGGTTCGCTGCCCAGAAGGATTCGATACCTGGCAACCCATCCGCCGAGCGCTGCTGCAATGTCCTGAGCGCTGCGGGCTGACATTGGTTTATACTATTGGTTTATACTATCGGTTGTCACGCTGATGCTGCTAGTACTAGTATTAGTTTATATCAATGGTCACGCTATTTGCCTCGTTGCCCACTCACGTCAATGTCACACAAGCCGCCTCCGCGGCCGAGGCCAAAAAAAAAAAAAAAAAAAAAAAAAAAAAAAAAAAGCCCGCCCTGCCAACTCAACCCTTGCCCCCCTTCTCTCAGACCGAATAGACAGGCCGGGGGGCAGTGCTCGGAAGAAGTTGTGGGCGTAATGGTTGGGCTTCCGTCAAGCCCACCCCCAGGGTTACGAAATCGTCCTCGAGTCCAACGGAGAGAGACCCGAGGAAGACGTCAAACAACGGATGGCCCATGCCGGGGGTGGGAAAAAGAAGACGAATGAAAAAAAAAAAAAGGAAAGAAAAGAAAAGAAAAAGAAGAAGGGAAAAAAAAAAAGCCCGTTTCTTCGTATATTTGCATCGTTCGCTGTACGCAATCGCAAGTCTTTACACAATGATTTAATCTTCCCTATGGCCCCTCACCGCCCCCTTCCTTTCCCCTCCCATCCCAGCCTTCCCTTCCCCAACGCCGGAAACTGCAAAAAGCAACTGTCACGGACAAGGTGCGCTGGCTCTCTAAACCTTGGTGAATAGTGTAACCCCTCTTGTCTACTCGTGCGCGTTCGTGTGTCCGCCCCTTAGTGCGGTAGCTCAAATTCCTGTTTCTTTTCTTTTCTTTTTTTCTTTTTTCTTTTTTTTTTGGAACCACCCCTAGTCCAAGTTTTCGTTCGCTTCTTCCATTCTCTTCCATCTATTGCCCGGGGAATTGCTCGTCCACGCTCGGGGCGCTGCCCTCAATGTTGTGGTAGTCGAGAATCTCCGAGTACCTGTGAGATGGGGGTTAGGTTAGATCCAGAGGCAGGACACGGTGGCGGAGCGACATTGTAGTCGTGGCATCGTACATCATAATCTTCCATGTATCAACGGGCAGGTCAGCGTCGTTGAAGCTCCAGTCAAACTTCTCGTCAGCTACGGGCTCGTCGGTTGGGTCATGATAGGGTTGGAGATAGTCGTGGGACAGCGCTTCGGTAGCCGTTATTCGCTTCTTGGGATCGAAAACGAGCATTCGCTCCAGCAAATCAACAGCTATGCGTTTTTTTTGTCAGAAAAAAAAAGGGAAAAAAGAAGAAGAAAAGAAAAAAAGGGGAAAGAAAAAAAAAAAAAAAAAAAGAAAGAGGACAAAAAAGACCCCCCCCCCCCCCAAATCTATAGTAGCACAACCAACAGTCGAGCGAGGGCAAGCGAGGGCAAGCAGGTCCCTCCCCAGTGGCATCTTACCCGAATCGTCTGCGTTCTTAAACTTATTCCTCAATGGTTGTCGCTCGCGCTTGGGTAGCGACTTGACAAATCGTAAAGTCTAATGTAAGGCTTCCGGATTAGTGATTTCATTCATTCATTCATTCTCCTCCTCCTCTTTCTTTTTCCTCTTCTCTCCTTCTTCTCCTTTTCCGGCCATTCTCGAGACAAGGGGACGTCGCCGAGAGGTGAGGGCTCACATTCTCGCTAGCAATGGTGTTGATGACATCGTCCGGAGGCGTGCCGAGCAGCTCGGTGATGATGGAAAACTGGTTTACGTGGTCCTTGCCCGGGAACAGGGGCTTGCCCTCGAGCATCTCGGCGAAGATGCATCCCGCGCTCCAGATGTCGACCTCGACGTCGTACTTTTGCCACGTGAGCATGATTTCCGGGGCGCGGTAGTATCGCGTCGACACGTAGCCCGTCATCTGCGGGTCCTGGATTCGCGCCAGACCAAAGTCGCAAATCTTGAGGTCGCAGTTTTCGTTGACGAGAATGTTGCTGGGCTTGAGGTCGCGGTGGACGACGCCGGCCGAGTGGACGTATTTCAGGCCTCGCTATGCACGGGGGATGCGTCTGTTAGTCCTTCCGTTTGCTGCGCTGCTCGGCTGCGCACGCCGGCATGGAGCAGTTGCCAACCAGCGCGGGCATGGTGCAAAAGGGAAAGGGATTTCACGTCTCATCGCGTACCATGATCTGGTAGAGAAAGTATTGGATGAATTGTTTCTCGAGCGGCCGCGAGGTTAATAATCGGTGCAAATCGGTGCCGAGGAGCTCTGTGACGAAGTAGCTATTATATAGAACGACAGGTAATTAGTCGCATGCCCAGACAGAATGGCCAAGAAACAGATGCAGACCAAAAAAAAAACATACATGTCTTCAAGGGGAGAGATGAAGATGTCGCTGAGAGAGATGACCTGTGTAGCAGCGCTGCATGTCAGCATGAATGAAAAAAAAAAAAAGATTGGACAAAGTGCGAGCCGGGCCCGCATCATGGCCAAGCATGGTTCCCGAGGGAGAGGGAGAGAGGGAAAGAAAGAAGAGTTGATGCCAATGAGGAAACGTGCTAGGAAAGATTTGTGCATACATTTTCGTGTCGGAGATGCTTCAGCAGCTTCAGCTCGCGATACGTCCGCTTGGCGAGCACAGGCGTGCTGAAGGGTTTCATGATCTTTTTGACGGCAACATTTTGGTTGGTGAGCTGGTCTCGCGCAGAGCTGTTTGGCGGGGAGGAGGGGAAAGTTGGCAAGTTAGCATGGATGAATCCCACCGCAAAAAAAAAAACCCCTCCCTCCCCCTCAAAAAAAAAAACTCCATTGAATGGAGGGGAAGCAAAACTCACCAGACGAGGCCGAATGCTCCCATGCCAACGGGCTGGAGGTCCGAGTATCTAATTCACGGATCAGCACGAGACACGAGACTGCGCCTTGACGGGCCCAGCCGCCTCCTTTTTTTTTTTTTTTTTTTGTCCTTTTCCATCGAGCAAAAACCCTCTGCTTTCCGGAGGCTTTCTGTGTCCCTCTCTCCTACCTTGAGGTGATCTCGAACGTGGTGCCAAAGATCTGCGCACGCACAAACTCGGCCATTGTCACGGGCGGATTGACTCGTTGATCGCCGAGAACAACGATAAAAAGAAAACAAAAAAAGTCCAGAGAGGAGGCGTGAAATCCGACGCAGCGCGATGGGGGGACGGGCGAGAAGGGGAAAAAAAAACAAATAAAAAGAAATAAAAAGAAAAGGTGTCGAAGAGCAAATCTCGGGCGCTGGAACAGACCCCTCCCTCTAAAAAAGAAAGAAGAAAAAAAAGAAAAAAGAAAAAAGGTTGATGTTCTGCTGATGCTTGTCGGTCCCCCCCGTTGGGAGAAGCAGGGGGGAGGCAGTAAATGTGCAGGAATTAGTTGGTGCTATATAGAACAAGTTTCCACTCTCGCTGCTAATAAGGCGGGCGGGCGGGGGGGGGGGGGGACTTTTAACAGCGGGCTGAGCTTCTTCTATTAGTGGCTGCAATCTCGATCTCGGGCAACGACAGAAGGGACAAGGGGGGCCGCAAAACAAGATGTGGAAGGGGGGGAGAAAAAAGCAAGGAAGAGAAAAAGAAAAGAAAAGAAAAAAAAAGGAAAAAAAAAAAAAAGGTCCTGACAAGGCAAAGAGTTGGTCGAAGTGGTTTTGGTTCTGCTCCCTGTCGAATCCTTTCAATTCTCTCTTTTGATTCTCCAATCCGTCCTCCTTGTTCCTCCTTTCCTCATCCAAGCAATTCGGACGCCAAGATTATTATATTTTTCTTTTCTTCTTTCTGCACGGCGAATCTCGGATAAATATTTCCAGCAGCAGCAGCAAAAGGCTGAGTGGAAAAAAAAGGCTTCTGTAGACCGCGAAAACGGAGAGAGAGAGAGAGAGAGAGAGATGGAAGTTTGGCAAGCGAATAGCGCTGAGGCAACAACGGCAGGCGCCTAAAAACTAAAAAAGGAAGAAGAAAAGGGGGGGGGGGGGGGAAACAAGAAAAAACAAAAACTGCTGCCAACATCGTACACCCGAGTCAGTGGGCGCACGTGTTGCTTCGGCAGTTGTGCCTTGTGTGTTTGTGTGTGTGTGTGAAGGAAGCGCAGTGCGCGGGGTAATCGGAAGGCAGTGATTGAGTTTTGTGAGCCTCCTTCTCCTCCTCCACCTCCTCCTCCTACTTCTTCTTTCTAAATTCACAACTCCAACTTACGTGTATTCGAAAAAATACCCTACTCCTTCCGGCGAGCGCAAAAAGGACCCGCCGTGTGGCCACCGTCCGTCGGCGGAAGTTCGTTCGTTCTTGGATAAGATCGCGCGCGCAAAAGGACAAAAACAGGCAAGTAAGCCGTCGACATCCCCCCCCAAGAGTAGGAAAATGAACGAAGCAGACTGCAGGGTGAAGACTCAATATTCTTTTTCGTAGGAGAGAAAGAGAGAGAAAGAGAGAGAGAGAGAGAGAGAGAGAGAAAGGGCCCCCAGTAGCAATTCGTCAAGAGAAGACGGGAGAAGAAAAAAAAAATTGGGCAAGGCCTGAGCTTCCAGACTTATATATACACTATACGCCCATCTCGGGCGATCGATGTGAGGTTTTTTGCCCGCGGATTCCAGGAATCCCCCAATGCCAAAATGCCGCCTTCTCACCAGTCCTTTTCTTTCGGTTTCTACAGCACGGCACTTGAGCACGACCACGACCACGGGCACAAACTCCTTGAAGCCGGCGAGAGCACAAAAAGGTCCTCTCTCCATAACCAGCAAATCCGGACGGCTCGTCGTGGCAGGGCAGTGAGTGAGTGTATCCCACCATCACCATCACCATCACCATCGCCTTCCCCCCCAATAAACAAACAAACAAAAAAAAGTCAACACACAATAGCTGCTTCCCCAATCCACCACGTAGCCCCCCCCCCCACAATTGCCAACTTTCCTCCCATATTCTCCCGTCAGTAGCTCACCTTTCCGGGGCCTTCCGTCACCACCATCATCACCATCATCACCACCATCATCACCACCATCATCACCATCATCACCACATCACGTCTCCGCAACGGCGGCTCCAGGGACGCACCTTCGTTTCCATAAAAAGTCCACCCCCCATCCCCGGTGACGACATTGTGCGCCGGGCACTCTAAATGCCTAAACGACTTCACCCTGGCTGCCTGGTCCGGGCTTCAAAGGGGCATCCCTTGGCCGTGCTACTACGTACTATGAGCTACACAAAAAAAGCCCCATCCATGTCTTTGCGGCAACGTCATTCCCTCGTCCCACCAAGTACTACCGTACTTACTACTAGGTACCTACCTAGTACCTATACTAGTATATATACTACTATACCTCTCCTAGTAGGTACCTAGTAGTAGTACGAGTAGTAGTAGTACCTTCGGTACCTTACTAAGATCGTTGGCTATTTCGCCAAGATACCTCGGTTGGCACGTCGCCCTCGCCTCTAACTTCTACCTACCGGACTCTTGGCTCATCCGGGTATGGAAGAGAGAGAGAGAGAGAGAGAGCGAGAGAGAGAGAGAGAGAGATGCCCAACCAAACCCAAATGGGCTATCCATCCCCTATCCGATTCTCAAATTATCGGCAGGATGAGATACGGAGCCCAATAGTATTTCAGAACAATACATCATATTGTTGCAGTCGCACCCCTTCTCGCAGTGATGCGCCCATGACGTCACAACATTCAAGATTATCAGCCCAACCCTGCCTCACAAAAAGAGGAGCACTACATCTACCTACTAGTCGTACTTTAGTGGTGCCTAGTACATACTAATCTGCTAAGATAAGGGAGATATGTACCTAGGTACCTAGTGGTGGTAATACTATATACTATCTTCTAGTACTAGACACCCAAGGCCGTTATATATGTACAAAGCAAATACACCAAATACACCAAATCCACTCCGAAACAAGCCCCCATTCATATTCCGCACGTTAATTCTATCAACCACCAACATCAAAAGTAAACGCCCCAGAAGTGTCTCGAGCAACAACCTCTCAAAAAAGGGGGATTCAGAAACTCAGGAACTGAGGAACTGAGGAACGGGGCCTCTCTCGCCTCTCGCCTCTCTTCTTTCTTCTTTCTTCTTTCTTCTTTCTTCTTTCTTCTTTCTTCTTTCTTCTTTCTTCTTTCTTCTTTCTTCTTTCTTCTTTCTTCTTTCTTCTTTCTTCTTTCTTCTTTCTTCTTCTCTTCTCTTCTTCCCTTCTTCTCTCTCTCTTTTTCCCGCTTAAGTGTTAAGGGTTAAGGGAAGTGGTAAGGGGTAAGGGTTGGGTAAGGGTTGGGTAAGGGTTGAGGCAAGGGTTAAGGGTTGAAAGGGTTACGCGAATCGGCTCCAAGAATCCTCCCCCCCTTCCTCCCTTCTGGAGAATTTGCTCCGGGCCTTTCCACTCCGATCACGGTTATTGCAAAGAGGCCCAATAGCTGAATGGCGGACGCGGTAAAGCACAATCACATGAACAAGGGAAAAGAAGAGGAAGAAGAAATTACAAACCATTCAACTCAATTCAATACCAAACGTTCAATTCATCATGTAGGAAGAAAAGCGTCTTGCATCCATCCCTTCCTATTATGCGTTGTCCGCCTATGCGAATCCTCGAGGCATTTCCTCGTCAGGTTCAACGACGACAATCTGCCGCTCCCCTGGGCCCCTGCCTACTCGGTGACATCCAGCGGCTCAATGTTCCAAATCTCTTCAGCGTACTCGTTGATGCAGCGGTCGCTCGTGAAGAAGCCCATCCGTGCCACGGACAGGATGCACTTTGTCACCCACTCGTCCTGGTTGCGGTAGGCCTCGTCAACGAGGGCATGTGTCTCGATGTAGCTGTGGAAGTCGTCAGACACCAGATAGTAGTCGCCGTGGTCCCTGACGGCAGCAATCAAGGCGCTAAAGTCGTTGGGCAGGCCAAACGTGCCCCTCTCGATCTCGACAAAGACCTTCTCCAAGTCGGGATCGATGGTGTGAGAGCCAAAGTTGTGAGCATGGCGAAGGTCCTCCACGTCCTCGGCGAGGTTTCCAAACAAGAAGATGTTGCTCTCGCTGATCTCCCGGGTGATTTCAATCTACACATGAGAGGAAAAAAAAAGGGGGGGTGTCAGAATTCTGAAAACAAAAACAAAAAAAAAAGAAGAAAAGAAAAAAGAAGAAGAAAAGAAGAAAGAAACAAGTTCGGTCTGCTCTTACATTGGCGCCATCGCAAGTTCCGATGATGAGACCTCCGTTGAGAACAAACTTCATGTTGCTGGTACCAGATGCCCTATTTGTCACCGTTAGCTCTGCAACCCCCAAAAAAGGCCACCTCGGATTCTTTTTAGGCAAAAAAGAAAGAAAGAAAGAAAGAAAAAAAAGAAAAAGAAAAAGAAAAAGAAAACACTCACTCCGTTCCGGCGGTGGAAATGTGCTCGCTAATGTCAGACGCCGGGATAATCATCTCGGCCTTGCTGACATTGTAGTCTTCCAGGAAAACGACCTTGAGGAGGTCGCCGATATCCTCGTCCTTGTTAACTACCTCGCCGACGGCATTGATCAAGTGGATGATTTGCTTGGCCATCCAGTAGCCGGGAGCGGCCTTGCCGCCAAAGATGGTGACGCGGGCCAGCTGCTTCTTCCTCTCTTCGGGGGCCATTGCCTTGAGGGTCAGGTACCGGTGAATGACGCCGAAGATGTTGAGTTGCTGGCGCTTGTACTCGTGAATCCGCTTGACCTGCACGTCGAACAGGGCCGCCGGGTTGACCGACACGCCAAGCGTGCTCTGGATGTACTTGGCCAGGCGGACCTTGTTGGCGTACTTGATCTCGGCCCACTCCTTGCGGAAGGCCTTGTCCTTGGCGTGAGCTTCGAGCTTGTTGAGGACCGTCAGGTCCTTGAGGAAGTTGTCGCCGCCGCACTTGGAAGCAATCAGCTCGGACAGGCGTGGGTTGGCCTGGTGCAGCCAACGCCGGGGGGTGATGCCGTTGGTCACGTTGGTGAACTTGTCCGGGCCGTAAATCTCGACAAAGTCCTTGAAAATGGTCGTCTTGATCAGGTCCGAGTGCAGCTCGGCCACCCCGTTGATCTTGTGAGAGCCTACAATGGCCAAGAAGGCCATTCTCACCATCTTCGGCTGGCTCTCCTCGATGATGGAGACCCTGCGAAGCAAGTCTCTGTCATTGGGGAATACCTTTTCGACCTTTTGCAGGAAGAACAGATTAATGTCATAGATAATCTGAAGGTGTCTGGGGAGCAGGTGCTGAACCAATCCCACGGGCCACTTCTCCAGAGCCTCCGGGAGCACAGTATGGTTGGTGTAGCCAAACTAAAAAGGGGCGTGGACACGAGCCCCGCGTCAGCCAACAAAATTCACTCCTCGCTCGATTATCATCCTTCTTCCGCCAAGGGGGGAAAGCCTACCGTAGCAGTAACGATTTTCCAAGCTTCATCCCACTCCAGACCCTCAACGTCGATCAGAATGCGCTGCAGTTCGACAATGGCAAGGGTGGGGTGAGTGTCGTTGAGCTGGATGGCGACCTGGTCGGGGAACTCCTTCCAGGGGCGCTTGGACTTTTTGAAGCGGCGCACGATATCGTAGAGAGAGGCCGCTACCCAAAAGTACTGCTGCTTCAGTCGCAGCTCTTTGCCTTGCTCGAGGTTGTCGTTGGGATACAGCACGGCGCTAATCGTCTCGGCTCGCTGCTGATCCGCGACTGCGCCTTCGTAGTCGCCATTGTTGAATTTGGGGAAATCGAATTCGCCTCCGGACGCCTTGCTAGACCACAGTCGCAGGTTGTTTGTCGTTGGCGTATCGTAGCCGGGGATGGGGACGTCGTAGGCAACGGCCTCGACGATGTCGCCGCCCTCCCAGACGTTGATCGTCTTGCCGTCATCTCTGGCCTGCTTGCGGACCTTGCCATAGAATTGGATCTAATTCGAGCAAAAATAAAAAATGTAAGCTTCGTTCACGGAATCGATGCCGTTCGTGTTTTCTTACGTTGACCGTGATGTCGTGGCGGGGGAACTCCCAGGGGTTAAAGTCCAGCCAATAATCGGGAACCTCAACCTGGTAGCCGTCAATGATTTCCTGCTTGAAGATTCCGTATCTGTAACGAAGACCGTAGCCCCAGGCGGGGTAGTTGAGAGAAGCCAAGCTGTCGAGGAAGCATGCGGCGAGTCGGCCCAGGCCACCGTTGCCTAGACCTGCGTCATGCTCCTGGCTGATGATGTCCTCGATTCTGAAGCCGAGCTCGGAGAGACCATCTGACGTCGCAAACGGGTCAGCAAGCACAGTTACGACATTTATTCCCCATACACGGTGAGGCAGCTGCCGCCGCCGGTACCACTGGTACCGCCAAGAGGGCATATATATATATATATATATATATATAAAGAAGCATGTCCAATGACTCTCTCTTACTTACCCTTGGCCACGTTTTTCAATCCCACATTGAGCATGGCATTGTCCAAGGTCCTGCCCATAAGGAACTCCAGACTCAGGTAATAAACGCGCTTGGTATCACGGAACGTCTGGCGTTGCTGGGTCTTGTTCCAGTCGGTGATGAGACGATCACGGAAAGCCAGACTCGTGGCCGAGTAGGCAGCCGTCTCGTCGCAGTTGAACATGCTGCGAGCCAGGGTGGTCTCGACATGGCGAACAACCTCCTTCTCGAAGCTTTCCTTGTCGGTGATGTTCTTGACTTGGTTCCGCCTCCATGCCTCGCGCTGGGGCTCGGGAATCGAGGCTGTAGCAGAGGGATTTCATCAGCACTCGCATTCGCTCACCAGATTGTCTTCAACGTAATTCCTCTCTTTGACCACCCGCCTCCCCCCCACGAAAAAAAAAGGGTGAGTTTTTGGGAAATTTTCCCAAATTGAAAAAAAAAAAAGGGGGGGGGGGGGGGGGGGGGGGATTTTAAAGAAAAAGAAAGATAAAAGATAGAAATAGAGAGCATGTTGAGTAAAGAGGCCAAGGGATCATGATTATAGTACAGCCCAGCGCAACCGTTTAGTTCGTATCGTGAGCCCCGCCAACCAGGGAGAGCTTCCCCCCTCCCCCGCCATAACAAACGTGAGACGGCTGGGAAAATGTGGGATCGGCGCCATTGCGGGGACGGTGAAACACCAGATGGGTATTGCGACGCAATTGAATCACGCAGCCGGGAGGAAAGGAGGAAAGGAGGAGAGGATGAATGAAGAAATGGAAAAAGAAGCCACAAACCCTCAACGTGCTTGATTTCCCCAGCACCGAACCCCGTAAAAGTCCTCCTGTGCTTGGGGCGCGAGATGCCCGCTGGGCCGACAGCTCCCTGGATGTCCACGAGGGGAGCTCCGGTGGAGGGGCGACGCTCGCGCGTGGGCAGCGGCTGCTTGGTCGCCATGGCGAATAGCTGAGGATCGAGACGGGCGGGATTAGCAATGAGACTGCTTCTTCTTGAAGGGGGGTAACGATGCTGCGAACGAGGGAATGCGGCGAGAGAGAATCTAAGGAAAAAGGGGGGGGGTAGCAAAATTTACAACGGGATGACAGAGGGATGATAAAAAAAAAAGTCCAAGTTCGACAAAGGTAACGGGCGGGGAGTTTTGAGTTGGGTCAAGGGTCAAGCTGTTAAACAACAAAACTTACATCAGCTCCAGCCCTTTTTATCCCAAAGGTTCTTTTTTGTTTGTTTGTTTCCCCTGCTGGCAGAAGCTATGGTGGGGTAGCAACAGCGGGGTTATCAGAAGCTCCCGGCTGGTGGCAACGGGGACCCGGCAAAAAAAAAAAAAAAAAAAAAAAAAAAGACGGACAACGACGGAAAAGGCTCAATTGCGGGAATGGGGAAAGGCCCCAGAAGGCTATCTATTTCGAGAAGGAAGAAGGAGAAAACGAGAAGAAGAAGAGAGCGAGAGGAGAGGTGAAGAGGGGAGGAGAAGAGGAAGAGGAAGAGGAGGAGGAGGAAGAGGAGGAAGAGGAGGAGGAGGAAAAAGGGGGAGGGGGAATAGAGGAACAGGCGAGCGAGCTTTTGGGTACTAAGGCAAGGAAGAACAGAGGGGAGGGGGCGAGTTCCATCAAAAAGCAGCCCCTCCCCAATTGGGTGGTGCATAAGGCATAAGGCAAGGTAAGGTATTATGTACGCAAGGTGCTCTCCGTATTCGAGGGTGCATAAAAATTGTCCTGCTGCCTGCTCAGGCAATCAAGTTTTCTTGTCGATTAGAAGGAGGGGGGAGCAGGAGAGGAGGGGCGATGGCGATGCAGCAGCAGCAGCAACAAGTTCCGTAGCGCCATCATCATCATCACCATCACCATCATCCTCGCCCTCATCAGTCCTTTTTTTCTTCTTTTTTTCATATCCGTCAGCCATCTATTCAAAAAAAAAAAAAAAAAAAAAAAAAAAAAAAAAAAAAAAAAAAAAACGCGGCTGCTTCGGGGCTCGCAAGAGCCATCTTTTTTTGGCAACGCCCTCGGGAACGAGGCACATTGGCCAGAAAAAAAAAAAGGCGACCCCCCCCCCCTTTTCCCCCCTCTGCGAATTGCCCCATCTAGAAACCGATCCCAGTTGGCACTCACTTCAACTGCTACGAGCGAGTTTCCCCCTCCCCTTATTAAAAAGAGTTGGGCAACAACACGTCGGTTTCCAGCAAAAGCACCTCGGCCCAAAGCAAGAAGTACATGGATAAAATAAAACACATACACACATACACACATACACACATACACACATACACACATACACACACACACACATACACACACACACATATACACACATACATACACACATGCACACATACACACACGGCTAGAACTGCATCATCACACCACTTCAGGCCAGCAACGTCGGCGGCAGTTGTGGGGCGCAAGGGCGAACTTATGCCGTCCAGTTGCCCGCCCCCCCCCCCCCCCCCCCTTCCAAAGAGAGAGAGAGAGAGAGAGAGAGAGAGAGAGAGAAAACTCTCGACTTGTCGAGCTTTGCTCTACGTAATAGAGTCGGGTCGAAAAGGAGGCTAGAGTGAGAAGGTCGCCTGCCTGACACAGTACCTCGACGACCGCAGCAGCAGCAGCGCGTTATAATTCTGTAAAATGTGGCTTTGCTTACGCAAAAATACCGTAGTTGCGCCGCAAAAGTGCCTTTGCCCAGCAATCAGATTTGCAAATTGCTACCTTACCTTGGTACCTATAGCCAGCATCTATAGTACTTACTACCTAATACCTAATACCTAGTAGTACGTAGTACCTTGAATATTCATGCCTCTCACCGCAAATGTCACACAGCCCAAGAACGACGGAATCAATGGTCAACCATGAGACGTGGAGGGAGATTCAGAACGCAGCGCGGCCATGTAAAAGTTGAGAGGGCGCGGCCATTAATAATCCCTATTCTGACGCGCTATAAAGCTAATCCCATAACTCCGGCTGGCCCTAAATTCCCAAGCCGTCTTGCCCTCGTGCAACAGCTCAAAGCAAAGCCGCAATAATAATGGGGGGATGAGAAATTCCACAGCGAAATTCTTCTTGGGTGAAAAAAAAAAAAAAAAAAAAACCCATCGCTTCTTTTTGTTAGTCTCGGCTCGGTACTGCCACAAAGAATAAAAATAATAATGAAAAAAAAAAAAAAAAAACATTCGTTCCGAGCCGATTCAAAACATTGCCGCCTGCTAACTGTCGCGCTCGCTCAATCCCCGGGCACGGGAGCCACCACAAAACCCGGTCGTATCAGAGTAGGCCATGTCCACGGCCAAGCTCTCTCTCTCTCCACCTTCAACAGCAACGAAGCCGTGGTCGTATCAGCCTCCCAGCCGCTTCCGCTCGGCCATCTGTGGTATCCAACTGTCCCTTCTTTTGGCCTCCCGTGTCCGTCTGTGTCTAGCCGCTACTACCTCCTCAAAGCGAATTATCGTTAAGTCACCGTTTCATCATGTAATCCCAATATCAAGACACCAACCAGAGCCGGCCTTCCCATGTCAGCCTTTTGCTGTAGTTTGCCGCACAAGATCCACACCGTAGTTGCCCCAAAAAAAAATAGAAGAAGAATCCGGATAGGGGAAAAAGGAGAGGAGGGAAAAAAAAAGGACGGAGTGAGTGAGTGACCACGCCGTGCTGAGTGGTCATGGACAAAAAAAAGTAACCCTATCGAGGGTCGGCGTGCTTCGGATCCTTTTAGGTCAAAAGCAGTCCTTGAAAGAGGAGTTCCGTTACATGGCAAAGTTAATAATGATAATGAAAAAAAAAAAGTCTGATTTAAAAAAAAAAAATAAAGAAAAAGGAAAACAAAAAAAAAAAAAAAAAGGGGGCATGGCCCGCATGGACCGATGCAACCGGGCAAGGGAGACGAATGCATGGCGTGAACCAGGTCAAAAAATATTGGTCGACGGATAGGCTCGCCAGAAATCCGCGCAATATTCTAACGCCACATCTCCCGAAGCGGGTTTCGGAGAGAGGAAGAGAGGAGGGGGGGTTTGGGGGGGGTGGTTGTTGAAGAACTGGAGCGGCGTAGGGTTTTAGAGAATACCCGAATCTATGAGGGCGTTGTTCAATATTGTCTCCTTGACCGCCGCGAAAACGAGCCGAATATTTGATGTGTCGGTGGCCTGGGTAAGACTGTGGGCGGGGGAGTTCACGTTAGCCGACCGGCCGCAACAAGGCAGTTTCTGTGGCCTGTCCGCGCTTTCACTCACTGTGGATATAGGTTGAGATGCGCCCTGTTGACCTGATTGAAGCGCCACAGCAGGTATTTGGCCGCCTTGTTGACGTCGGTACCGCCAGTGTAGTCGGGGAAGTAATTCGATAGAGGCGATCGGCCGAGTTTCTGCTTGAAAATGTCCACCTTGTTCAGGAAGAGGATGATGCTTGTTCTCATGAACCAGCGCGAATTGACAACGGAGTCGAAGAGCAATAAGCTCTCCATCATGCGATTCTAACACATTCGGCCCCTCGTGTCAGCATTCTCCGCTGGATTCCCCCGTCGGGGCCCAAGCAGCAGCAGTCTCTCGCGGCTTACCTGGCTGCTCTCCTCGAGGAGAACCTGATCGTATTCGCTCAGCGCAACACAGAAAATGATGGATGTAACGTTTTCGAAGCAGTGTATCCACTTCTTTCGCTCACTCCTCTGCCCTCCGACGTCAAACATGCTAGAAGGGGGAACACAAGGGTCAGCGGCCCATTGTTTCGATACTTCCGAAAAAGAGGAAGAAAAGAAAGAAAAAGAAGAAAGAAAATGCATCCAAAGGCGGGAATAGGGTTGGATGGGAGAGAGAGAAGAAATATGTATACGTATATATATATATATATATATATATATAATATACAAAGAGCTGCTTCAACGTACTGGATGCTGAGCTGGCCCATTTGGAAACGCGTTTCGTAGATGCCAGTGGTCTTCGTGCGGGCGCGTAATACGTCCATCTCGTTTGGCAAGTAATCCGGCGCGACGATGCGCATTGCCTCCTGGAAGAAACTGCAAGGCGGCATTAGCGAGGTCCGGAACAGAACAGAACCCAACCTTTGCGTGTCGCCGCCTCCCCCCAATGCACCGCTGCCGACTTACTATTCCGCCGAGTCCATCAGGTAGAATTCCGTCTGGTGCTCCAGCAACTGCTCTCGCGCCGGGTCGCTCCATATGGCCTGCACAGCGAGGCCCACTTGAGGGTCGATGTGAGCTTGCGGCCCAGACTCGGTTTGGTAGTCTGTCAAAAAGTCGGCGTACGCTCTGTTGTCCTCGTGCACCAGCTCGATGTCGAACTGCTCCATGGCGGTGATGACGGATTTTGCGCATTCGACCAGGTTCTTGAAGACGGTCGGTCGGTAGTTGTATAGCTCCTCTTCTGAGTATCCCTTGAGGTGGATGATTTTCATCTGCTTGACAATGGTCGACTTGCCGCTTTCGCCAGAGCCTGCGGGAGAGGAGGGGGGGGGGATGTATTAGAAAAAATAAATAAAATAAATAAACAACAGCAACAGCAACAAGAGCAAGAACAAAAAAGGGCAAGGCGACGGAGATGGCAATCACACATTGACGGCCGTTGTCACGAAAAAGAAGACATACCTAACAATAAGATTTTACATTCTTTCCTCAATCTCTTGGAATCCTCATCCAGCTCCTTGTCGATGGCCTGGCTCCTCTTCTTCTGCTCTACTTCATCATTGTTGGAGCTCATGCAGCTGCCCATGGTGGGCGATTGAGCACGCTTCGACGACGCTTGACGAGACTGCCGGCGTTCTCTCAGGACTTGACGAATCGGTAGGCGAAGCGATTTGGATCCAAAAGGTGGGTTTGCCATGCAGCCAATCACACACGCATAAGCAGCGAGCACGGAGAAGACGTTTTGCGACAGCGACGACGGTTTTTTTTTTTTTTTTTTTTTTTTTTTTTTTTTTTTTTTTTAAATTTTTAAATTTTTTTTTTGTTGTTGTTGTTGCTGCTGTTGTTGTTGTTGTTGTTGACTTGCTTTCTCGTCTCGTCTTTGTGGCTGCCGATGGCCGAAAGGGGGACGAGGTCGGTTATCCTCCTGATCGAATCGCTGGAGCTGGGGGGGGGGGGGGGGGGGGTTGTGTGGAAGTTTTTTAGCGGACGGTTTGGCAGAGAATGGCGGCGGCGGAGGCGGCAAAGTCTTGGTCGAAAGGTTTGAGTGAGCGCAGCAGCAGAACCAGCTGCGGCAGGTTGCCCGGGGGGGGAGGAGGGGAGAGAGAGAGAGAGAGAGAGGTACGACGACGACGACGACGATGGCGATGGAGATGGAGATGGTTAGGAAGAGAAAGAGGAAGAGTAAGAGGAAGAGGAAGAAGAGGAAGAGGAAGAGGAAGAGGAAGAGGAAGAGGAAGAGGAAGAAGAGGGAGAGAGAGCAATGATGACGAGGGAAGAGGAGAGATTGGCGGCAGGCTGCCAATGATGAAAGGCGTCAAAACTCCGGGCCGGGGCGACAAAAAGAAACGGTCCCAGGTTTCGGCGCGCGGAAGCAGCCTCGTGAACGAACGAGGTCTGGGTCCTTTTGGCTGCAACAAAAGTTGCCGGGAGGGAAGCTGAGGCTTTTGGCGTGAGGCGTGTGTGTGTGTGCGTGTGTGTGAAAGTGAGCGCTACCCAGTGCATGTGCGAAGAGTACTCCGTAAGTAAGGTGCGATACCTGGATGGATGGTACGTATGGCATGTACTAGGTGTATGCTATGTATGTACAGTTACGATATTGGTACCAAATCCAAATCCCAAATCTAAATCCAAATCCAAGCCCTTTTTAGTTCCTTTCTCTCTTCTCTCTCTCTCTCTTCTCTGTCTCTCTCTCTCTCTCTCTCTCTCTCTCTCTCTCTCTCTTTTCCTTCCTTTTCGCAGCCGGTGGAGAACTTTTTGGGGCCAAAGGGCGTGGCTATAGCAGAAACCAAACCCAAACCAAACCAAATCCAAAATTGATGACAGGTCGGGCGGAGGAGTGGCGCCAATTGGCGTCGAGCGGCGCTGGCGGTGATGCTGGGGGTCGAAGAGGCGCGAGCCTGGAATTGTTCTCCAACCCCCCCCCCCTCTCCCTCCTCCTCCCTCCCCCAGCCCCGTGTGTGCTTAATAAACGTCAGCGCCGTGCGAGCACGGATAAAATTCTCCCAGCTGGTATAGGCAGCCTTGGCTTGGATGAATAATTCACCCAAGGCGGGTTTTTGAGGCTACGAGGTCGCACAGCAGCATGGCGAGGCGGCCGGCGCAGGATGAAGCTTTGTAACAAAGTACAATACGGAGCTTAGTAAAGGCACTAACTACTAAGTACTAGGGAGGGCCAATTTTAATTTTTTTTTATTTCCCTTTTTTTTTTATTTCCTTTTTTTTTTTTTCACTCTATTTCTTTGGCGTTTGCCTGATAAGGATCCCCTTTTGATTGATGCAAGACCGGCGGTCCGTCTTGGTACCAGTACCATCACAAAAGTTTCTACAACCGGCACAGGCCCCCCCCCCCCCCCCCTTCTAGCAAGTACTATACCTAGGTACTAAGTAGGTACCTGTAAACCCCGTTACAAGTAGTATGACGGGTGCAGATGCGCGCAGAAAACCTCATCCGCGACAAAGACGAGACAAGGGGCGGCGGAGCGGTTTTTTTCGTAATGCCAATGCAGAGAACCTATACAAATAAATTAATAAATAATAAATAAATAAATAAATAAAAAATGGTCCAACGGGCGCCAGAAGACGAGCAATACAAAGAGCAGCAGCCGCAACGTGAAAGCCCGGCGTTGGCTTGCCCGCCACATAACCCACCTGGTTGGTACCTTGGCATTCTTTATTCGCTACCATTCATCTGGAATAGGTACGGAGTTTTACTAGTAGTTCTACTAGTAGCGCCTAGTACCTTAATAGTAGTAGTAGTATACTTGTAGTACTAAGTCCGTAGCATTGAGGTACCTTGATTTAATATGGGTACGGCACCCTGTCGGAAAAAGGCCACGGAACAATGGGGTACTGGGTACCAATCCTGGAGCCCTGTATAGTAGAGCCGCGGTACGGAGTTACTTATGATCCTTCTGCCCGCGCCGTTCTGCAGCTTCTTTTAATATGCGCCCTGCCGCACTTGCCCCTTTGGAGCAGGTACCCGGCTATCGCGTCCTGACCGCACCCAAAAGCTCACACCCGCCTATGCGCCGTATTGCGTATCTGCACGCTGTGTTTTTTTTTTGTTTTTTTTTTACTTCTTCTTTCTTCTTTGCCTTCTTTCCGTCCTTCCCTCCCTTCTAAACCTTGACGCGCCTCGAACTCCATACCGCTCCCGTTATTTTTTTTTTGGGGGCACAAGAAAAATAAAATAAAATAAAAAAATCTCCTGATGTGGGCTCCAGCGCCACGCACCGCGTACCTGTGCCTGTACCTGTATCCGTGCCTGTATCCGTACCTGTACTTGTACCTGTACCTGTATCCGTACCTGTATCCGTACCTGTGCGCTGTCGCCGCGCCCTACATGCAACGCACGGGATGCACAAAGCACAGGGCGCACTCGGCACCATATGCACGCACACCACATGTGTGTATTTGGTACTCCGTATATAGATATACATATGAATATATATACATGTACATATATACATATGTACATGTATATACAAACTGTCTCGACTCATGTATGCGTTCGTGGCAGCAACCAGCACGCTCTTCCGCCTTAAATTGTCTCAAATCGTACCGTCTTGCAGGCATCACGCAAAAAAAGCCAGCTGGGCGGCGAATGGCGCCCAAAGCCCCCCCCCCCCCAAAAAAAAAAGGAAAGAAAGAAAGAAAGAAAGAAAGAAACCCCACCCATTCGCATTTCCAGCAAGACCGACGCCTGCTGCGATTGCCTTGTGCCTTATCAAGCCCCCCCCCGCTTCGCCCTTCTCCCCCCATTTCCACGTCCCCACAGCGCCATGCCCTTGGCGGCCGCTCGCCGCTGTTCTGGCTTCAGCATCAGCGCGCAACGCCCTACTCCACAAGCAACTTCAGCGCCAGCGGATGGAATGGGGCGGCCCTAAACCTTCCTTGGACGGAGGGGCCCCCCCTGTGCGGAAATGCGCTAAAACGACACGCCCTCGACCCCACAATGCCGGCCCAGTTATACCCCGGCAAATTCCCTTTCGGCAGGCGGCCCAACCAGCGCGCGCGGCGGAGTCGTCCCGGCGCAAGGAGAAGAGGCGATTCGCACGTGGTGCACTTGCCAAGTTTGTTTGCGCGGGGCCACAACTTGGCACATGGCAGCGGCGCCCTCCTCTGTGGAATAGAAGGAAGGAAGGAAAACGAACTTCGCTGCGACGAGTTACTCCCTATTTTTCGTACGGTGCAGTACATCTGCCTCTGCCCGAGGAGGCACCGGTGGAGAGGTACCCTGACCGCGTGCGCGCGCCGTGCTTGCGGCACACACAGCACAACAACCCCCCAAAACAACAGCCCCGAGCCGCGTAAAGAGCACGAGGCACTGTATTGGGCACTGTATTGCCGCAACCCGTGGCTGCTGCCGGCGCCGGAGTCCAGTGGGCAAAATATCACGGCGCGAAACGCAAACGATTTTGGCCGTGATGCGAAGCCCTTTTTTTTTTTTTTTTTTTTTTGTCGTCTTGACGATTGATTGTCCTTCCAGCGTGTCGGTACCGGCATCACGACGAACCCAGCAAGTTACTCTTGATACCTTACATAATACTAGTGCCAGGTGCTACTACGTTGACTGCCTGCTGCTGTACTTACCTAGGTAGTAGTGATACCAGCAGCATGGCGCTCGGGAGGGCAGGGTAAGGACGGACCTCTTTTCACCAGGGTCTGTCAAAAAAAAAGAAAAGAAAAGAAAAGAAAAAAAGAAACATCCTTGCGTGCTCTAAAATAATCCCAGGCCGCTGCGATGAGGGCGCCGCAATCTCAGGTGTTTTCTGGCTGGCCTTTGCTGCCTTTGTCTTTGCCTTTGTCTTTGCCTTTGCCTTACTTGCGACACTGGGCGCTTCCGACATTGAAATTGCACACCGGGCCGAAACAACAGCAACAACAATAGCAACGACGGCGACAACAGCAACAGCAGCAGCAACAACAGCAACAACAACAGCAGAAACAACACCGACAACACCGACAACAACAACAGCAACAACAGCAACAACAGCAACAAAAGCAAGCCACCAGGTTTAGCACTATATGCTGAAACTTGGTTCTGCTTTAGTAAGATACGCTTAGTGCTCCCTTTGGGCATAGGTGGTGTACATATCTGCCGTTGGGGTGCGACCAAGGCAGTAGTAAGTTTATCTCGTGTAGTAGACGGAGAGGACATCTCCACACTTTGTGCCTCGGCAAGCTCAGGGAAAGAAAAAAAAAAGAAAAAGAAAAAAGAGAGTGAGAGTAAGAGAGAGAGAGAGAGAGAGAGACAGACAGACAGACAGACCCTGGGCCCGTTCGGAGACATGTTGGGGATCATCCTCGCCATTTTTTTTTTCGAGCCCCGGGCTAATATGATGGTTTGTACTAGCAACGTTCGCGCACTTTGGTGCCGGCTCATCGCTCCTCCAAACTCCTCGCGCCGTCAGACCCGCCCCTCCCCCTCGAGATTAGAATTGCAAGCCGGCCGTGGAATTTGCCCGCCATGGCTCATGCTGCCTGCAGATGAGGTCAGCTCAGATGGCCATGACCCGAACAATATCAGCCAACCTCTTCTTGCAAAAAATGGGCTTCCCCCGGCCGCGCGCCCGCTGGCAAGCCCCCCCCCCCTCAAACCGCTTTTACGACATGGCCCGGCTGGTGGTCCTCAAAAGTCTGGAGAACAGAGTCCGCCGCCGCCGGTCGCCCCCCTCGGAGCTGTGGTAATGGGTACTGTAATACTACTACTACTAGTAGTACGGAGTAAGTTGGCACTACTACCCATACATACTACGACGCCGCCGGATCGCACGCGGTGGGCTTGCCCTGGAGCCCCCGAACCAAGCGGCCATTTTCTAGGGGGGGGGGGGGGGGGGGAAGCCCCTGGATCCAGCCATGGGCCCGGCAGGGAACTACACGTGGGTTCAGCCATGGTCATCAGCCAGATTTTTTTTTTTTTTTTTTGATTTTCGAACCATCCATTGGCGCGGAGCCAACTCGAAAGGCAAACGATGTGCCGACTCGGGCGGCTCTCCCCCCCCCCCCCCTTCTCTCTTAGCGGGCGTGGGTTTGTGTTGTTGTTGTTTTTATCTAGGCGGGAAGAGAGAGAGAGAGAGAGAGAGATGTGCTGTTTGGCCAATGACATGTGAAGGATCCGGGCAAAAATTCTCGAGCCCCGGTCTCTCGGCTGTCTGAGAAAAACTCGCCGTCCCCTTTCCCGCCCAAGCGAGAAAGAAAAGGAAGAATGATGGGACGAGACGCGCGCCCCATCAGCGCTGCTCGGCCGGTTCCCCCCCAGTGGGCTTTTTTTTTTGGTTTTTTTTGGTTTTTTTTTTTTTCTTTTTTTTTTCTTTTTTTTTTTTCTTTTTTGTTATTGTTTTTGTTTTTTCAAAACGTTTTCTCGCAACCGATTCCTCAGGACTTGTGGAACGGCAACGGCAGCAGCAGCAGCAGCAACTTTCAAAAGCCACACACACAGGCAACGGATGGAACCCGGCAAATCCCTCAACAAAAGCCACCTTTTGGCTCCTGCTCATTCTCGGACGGAAAACTGGGCCTATCCAGAAGCACAAAAAAAAAAAAAAAAAAAAAAAAAAAAGAGGCTTTTGTGCGAGTTGTGGAAGCCGTTTCCCAGAATTGCCGCCGAAAATGAGAGAGGGCGTTTGCTTGGTTTTTGCGTAAAAATAATAATGATAATAATAATAATAATAATAATAATAAATAGAAAAATATCTCAGACATCCCTGCCTGCCCTTCCGTGGGCATTTGTCGCAAACATTACAAGCCCGATGGCTAAACCGCCGGCCAAGGGCTTTTTTTTTTCTTTTCCTGTTTTCTTTTTTTCTCTCCCCAATTGTCCGGCGGCAGTTGTTTGCTGCTCGGCCCTCCCGCTGAGGCCGTTTCATCATAATCATCCTTTCCCTTGTGTGTGTTGTGCGCCAGTAGCGTCACAGCCGGATTCGCTCGCTAGGCAAAAAAAAAAAAAAAAAAAAAAAAAAAGGTTCTCCCAAGATTATACTAATACTACTAGTAGTAGTAGTAGCACCAACCGGCTCTCTACAATAAATTACTACTATACTAGGTACTGCTAAATACGTATGTAGCGGCAACAAGAACAAAGAACTAAATATATATATATATAATACATTATTATTATTAAAAGAGTAAGCGGATAATAAGTTTGTCTCGAGACAGATCGGGGAATTCGGAGAGTTGGTGGCGCGCATCGCGAATCGAGGCCGCTCACTCCTCTCCAGCAGAAAGCGACCAACACCAGATGATCTACCTATCTATCTATCTATCTATTATACCGTACGTACATGCAAGGGGATCGCCTGTCCTGCGCACAAACCGGCCTCATATCTTGCATGAGCTCGAAAAAAAAAATCGATTGGAGAGCTAGACGGCTCGAGCAATTTCGGAACCCCCTTTTTATTATTCTTATTATTCTTTATTATTATTATTTTGCTCCACTGTCTCTCGCCCTCTTCCTCATGTGCTGCCCGGGAATAGACAACGATGTGCACTCTTGCGGCCGGCCTTTTTTGAAGAATCTCAATCCCCCCTTGCGATTCTGAGAGTTGACTCGAGATATATATGCCTTGCCTGTTTGAAAAAAAAAAAAAAAGAGAATATATTGGCCGCGTGCCATGAATTGGGGATGGTGTGTTGGCAATGGCCCCCTTCCAGCATTCCCATCTTGGGTGGCTCACAAATCCGTTTTTCCCATCTCGCAACCCTGACAGGCCGCCACCGCATGGAGTTGAAAAAAAAAGGGGGGGGCCAGGGCATCTTGAGTAAAAAGCCACATCAGATGTGATGCCTTTATTTTTTATTTTTTATTTTTTATTTTTTTTTTAAAAAAAATGTTTTTTTCTTTTCTTTTCTATTCCGCACGGGAGAGTAATCTAACGCTGGATTCCGACTTTTTTTTCCCCCCAACTTTCTGCCACGAACATAACCCTGATATCAAATCATCACACGAGACAGACGAACAGACGGGTTCGCATCTGCGTCTTTCCGTGTAGCAACCCGGGGGGGCGTGTGCGTCTGTGCTTTTTTTTTTTTTTTTTTTTTTTTTTTTTTGGTATTCCGCACATGAGATGAGATGAGATGAGATGAGGTGGTTCATGTTGATGGCTCCGTTTACGCACGTTACATTCTCCTCAACACTGCTGGCGGCTTTTTTTTTTTTCCCCTTTCTTCTTTTCTTGTTCTTCTTCTTCTTTCTATTTCTGTTTCTTTGTGTTTTTTTTTTTTAAATTTTTTTTTGTACTTTGTTTGTTTCATCATTCATCTCCTCGGCCGTGTGTGTTTCACAGGGACTGGGTGCGGAGAAGTAGGCCTGGTTACATCGTCATCGTGGAGGGCGATGCAACAAACTTCATGTTACATGGGCTCTGTCTGAGCTGTTTGTGTGACACGTCCCGTCGACGATGTGATGAAATCAAGTGACCTTTTATTATTATTATTAGTAGTAGTAGTAGTAGTAGTAGTAGTAGCAGCAGCAGTAGTAGTAGTTTTCCGCCCCCTTATCCTGGATTGCCCGTCCAGGATGCCCCCCATTGGAGGAGCCCCGTCTACCATAACCCTGTGGCTGCGACTCTGGGGTTCAAGGGCCATCCGGCTCTGGATAGAGTAAAGTTGCCGATCGGGATCCGCGATGTCGGGACGGCCAAATACAACTACGTACCTACTACTAGCTGGACTGGCCAGGGTTTTTGATTTTCTTCTTCTTCTTCTTCTTCTTCTTCTTCTTATTATTATTATTATTATTATTATTATTATTATTTTCAAACCTCCACGGAGATTCACCTCGGAGTGCTTTTTGTGTGGTCCACCGAGGCCTCCTCTTGGATGATACTACGTATCCTGATACTAGTAGTACGTACATACCATCCAACCTGTCTGGGGGGCTTCATCACGCGGTTCACTAGAACCATCATGCAAGGGCTTGCCCCCCCCCCCCCCCCCCCTCATTACGTCGATGCCGGCAAAACGTTTCTTAAAAAAAGAAAAGAAAAGAAGAAGAATGAAGAAAAAAAAAGAAGGCGAGAGGGAATGGCAGAGAAGAAGAGAGAAGATGGTCTTGCACAGATGCAATGCAAGACACGCTGGCAGACTTGACATCCAGGCGTTGTCATTCGCCGGCACATCCCTGCACAGGCTGCAGCCAAGGAGAATGGCGCAGGTTTATTATGTATTATGTATTATTATTATTATTATTATTATTCTCTTTTTTTCCTTTGGTTTTTTGTTTCCCGGTTTTTGCCCTTTTTTATTTACTTATTTATTTTATTTATTTTTTTAGGGACCGTCGTCATCGAAACGATCATGGCAAGTTTATATAATTATTAGAAGGTTTTCCAGCATCTGCCCCGCCGTTGCACGTGATGCGACGCGATTCTTTTTTTTTTTTTTTTTTTTTTTTTTTCGCCCTTTCAATTGGCACCAACCAGTATTTTATTACTATTTGTATTATGATTATTGTTATACAGGCATGTATAATTTTATCATTACAACTACACAAAGCAGCTCTCGACAATCAAAGTAGATTTTTTTTCTGCAATGGATTGATGTGCAACTTGGGGTTTTTTTTTTCTATTTTAATTTAATTTAATTTAATTTTTTTATTTTTTATTATTTTTTTTTTCAAATTTTTTTTTGTGCGTTTGTACATGCCAGGCCATATCATATGTACATGTACATGTACTCTGTACAGCTGCCGCTTCTTTCAAGCTTCTCTCCAAACCACCAAGTGCTAGCATCTAAAGAGCCCAACTATCGTTCGTCGGACAATCAACCATCAGCCTCTCTCTCCCTCTCCCTCTCTCTCTCTCTTTTTTTCTCTCTCTCTTCTCCTCCTCTCTCCAGAGGGGCACTCGCCTCCAACGCCCGGAGATCGCCTCCTTTGTCGTCACCCCTTGTTTCCCTGGCGCCGAGGCTGCCAGGGATCCCCGCCATTGCCAATTCACCTTGCAGCAAGACGGACGCGCGCGACACCACTTTGGTTCCCCCCCCTTTGCCTGGGGACTCTGAGGCGAATTGATCCCGTCGTTTTGCACCGGGACTTCCTTTCCATCACATCGCAGCAGCGGCTGAACCAAAGTCTGAAGCTGCGAACCGGCTGACGGTTCGGGCCTGTGCCAATCTCGAATCCCGCCTTTTCGCCCACACCGACTTTGCCAGAACAGCGCCACCGCTCCGCCCAACGAACGAACTTTCCAACCCGGCCGGTTCTCCAAAAGTCCAAAGTCCACCAGCGAGGGCCGTGTTCGGTGACTGAGCTTTTTTTTTTTTTTTTTTTTTTTTTTTTTTTTTTTTTTGCCGGAACCGCATGGCATCGCCATAGCGGCGCTGAGCTGCAGGATCATTCATCGCCCGGCCGGGGCTTGCGTCGCATCAGCGCGCGTGACAACGACGACGACGACGACGACGACGACGTATCACCACGTATCACCACGACGTATCACCACGACGACGACGACGACAAGACGGACACGATGGGCACCGAGAGAATCAAGGTCCCGCCCAATGGCACCGATTTCACGGCCGTCTTGTCGCCAATCACCCCTACGATACCCACCACCCCGTCCATGCCTGGCTTTACGCCGCTGGTGACCGTCGTCGGCTTCCATCATGCGCGGGGCCCCGAGGTCGAGAGCTGGTTTGGAGCCGACGACGGCGTTGATCCGGCGGCCAAGTACGGATGGACGCTGCTGCCCTTTATGGCCCTGAGCGATGGGGCGCATGCGTGCGTTTGGCAATCCCTTCTCTTTTCTTCGTGTTTCATGTTTGTTGTTGACTTTTTTTTTTTTTTTTTTTTTTTTTTGGCTCCTCCATGACAGTTCCGAGGAGGACTTTTCCTACTTTACCTTGCTGCGGCCCGAGTCAGACGACGGACCGGCAACCTCTCTCTTCGGGATATCATGCACCCGCCAGCTCGATGCCGCTCAGCTCATCAACCGGCCTGCCGACGTCACTCGCTCAACCGTCCAGAAAGCGGTTGTCGTCATCGCGGACAGTCCCCAGTTCTTCGGCATGCTGAGACAGCGCCTGAGCGTGGTCACGCAGGCATGGTTCGCCCAGCGCGAGTTCGCCGACGTCGACATCTTGCGGAGGTTCCAGGACAGCCTCGCCGACGAAAAGGCTCGAGGCATCCTGCAAGAGGAGGCGCAGCGGGACCAGTATCTGGGCATGAGCCTCCGCGAGCTCATACACGAATTCAAGTGGCAGGCTTTGGTGCTGTTCAAGTGCTGTCTTCTTCAACCCAAGGTTGGTAGGGGAAAAAAAAATGCTGCTGCTGCTGCTGCTGCTGCTGCTGCTTCTATAAAAGGAAAAGACAAGTCACGACAAAAAACAGGCTTTGCTAACGGCGAAAATGCATCTAGATGCTCTTCTTCGGATCGCGGTGCGATCGGTTATGCATGGTCCAATTCTCTCTCATTTCGTTGATACCCGGACTTATTCGTAACCTGCAAGACTGCGCGGATCCCGAGCTGAACAACCATGAAAAGAAGCTCGCACAGCCGACGAGCCTGCAGAGCAGCAACCGCAACTCCCTCCTGACTTTTATGGGGCTTCCGTTGCAGATATTTGGTAAAGTACGCATCCATCAACTCGAATTCCCTCGACACGAAAAGTCTGAAAACAAAACAAAAAAAAAGAAAAATTAAAGACAAATGATGAAAAATGAAAAAGAAAAGAAAAAATATAAATATATATATAAAAAAGGGGGGGGGGGGGACAATGTGCCATTTTTCTCACACGCGGGCAACACAGGGAAGCATCTTTGGACCCTACACTCCGTTGCAGCAGCTCGACCTGCTGGCCGACGTCGGCACCAAGTCGTATCTCGTCGGCAGCACCAACTCCCTCCTCCTTCAGCAAAAGGACCGCTACAGCGACATCATCATCAACCTCGACGACAACACCATAAGCATCACGTCGCCCTCTCTGAGAACGGCCCTGTCGCTGACCGCGGCGGACAGGAGGTGGATCGACCATCTGACCCAGGAGGTCAACGACACCTGGGACGAGTCCAACCCCAGCACGCCAAAGACGATGCAGTATGCGGGAAGCGAAGAGTACATCAGGGCCCAGTTCGAGGCCTACATCATCGGCCTCATATCCTCGGTCAAGTTCCACGGCCATCTCGCCTCCATCGCGGCCGCCGTCCGCAGCACCGCGGAAAGCGATCCCGCCGTCGACTTTGGTCTCGATTGGGTCGAGGCGTGGATGCGCACGGAAAACTACCGGATGTGGGATGCGCACACAGACGCAAACCTCTTTGCCGTCTCCGAGCCGAAGCACCCCTGCGCAGGCGGCCTTTCCATCGAGGACGTCCAGAGGCGCATAGCAGAGCAGGTCAAGGAGCTCCACCTCGACGAGCGCTTCGCCCAGGGCCGCGACATCCTCGGGCGCAACTTCGCCGCCGGTCGGGAGAAGGCGTCCACAATGCTCAACAGGCTGTACAGCGACGTGGAGCAGCTGCGCGAGGCACAGCGCCGCCGCGCGGACGAGGCCGCCAAGGCCAACGAGGCCGGCAAAAACAGCGGCGACGGCATCAGCGTAGACACGGCCAAGGCCCAGGAGGCGACGCAGACCGTGGGCAGCAGGGCCAGCGCCTACATGGCCAGCTGGGCGTCTTGGGCCGGCGAGAAGCGCAAAAACGGAGGATGGGGCGCGGGCTGGGGCAAGAAGAAGGCTGACCAGGCCGCCTCGATGCCCACGAGCCCCATCGAAAGGGACTACCACTTCGTCAGCATGCTCGGCTCGCGAGGCGCCTCGACGGAAGCCTACAGGCCGATGACGCAGGAGAGCTTCAGCGAGAGCATCCTCTCGGCCGCGGACAGCGATCGATCCGCCGATGCGACGGTTCCCTTGACACAGTATCCTCGGGAATTTGACGACGGCTTCCACCAGGAGACGCTGGTCGGCAATGGCGGGACGAAAAGCGTCGATTCAATTTGAGGAGTTTTTCGTTTTTTTTTAATTCAATTTTTTTTATTCCGATTTTTTTTTATTTTTTATTTATTTTTTTTTTTTTGCCTATACGAGAAATATGTATTGGACGAAAAGATAAAAAAAAAAAGACGTCGATTTTTTTTTTTTTTTTTTACGAAAACGAATGATGACTTTCTGGAAGAAATTAGGGAAACAGGACCACGATGAAATGAATGGTATGATTGTATTGGAACTCATCCTCCTCCCCCCTTCCTCCCCCCCCCTAAAAAAAATTTAATTAAAAAAAATAAAAAAAATAACTTGCCAAAGATGAAAAGAGACCGTTGAAACACACAAGCACGCACAAAGCATTTCAAATGAAGAACTGGAAGAAGAAGAAAAAGGAGAAACCTCTTTTCTTTTACTTTCTTTTTTTTTCTTTCTTTCTTCCTTTTTATTTAGGGGGGGGGGGGCGCATGGGTATTAAATTAAAGTATGGGCGGCAAATGGGGAAACTAAAAAAAAAAAAAAAAGTAAAACAGGAATCGAAACAACCAACTACATACATATATGTACACACACACACACACACACACACACATATATATATATATATATACTAGGTATTCTCTATATATATATATATTCATATTTTTCAGTTCCATTCACTTCTTCTTCTTACCCGCCCGCCCGCTCTCCTTACTAATCAACCAAATGGTTGGTGAAAAACGGGGCTGATTTATTTCATTTCGTCGCCATAACCAACCAAGCTACGGAGCACCTCTCTCTGGATTTGTTTCGCCCTCATCTGCTTTACCTAGTTATTCGTTGCAATTTGAACGTCTAGACATACATAGAGCATGCGCACGCCATCCGCCCCTTCTCGAGGCAGCGCCTAGAGCATCTACACTGACCCTGGAACAACAAATTGTACTTGCGCTGTTGTCAATGGGGAAGAGAGAGAGATCAAAGACGCCACAGACACAGGAGACACAGGGGACACAATCAAAAATGGTAAAAAACACCCCCCTTGCGGACACGTAGACATTTTTTCGAGAATCCCGCGTTTTAAAACCTGCGGCGGGAGCTTGTTTAGTATTCTAGGTCGCATATTCTCTGTTTGGCTAAGGTACATCACCATGACGAACATAAGAGTATGTAAGAAAACACACACGCGCGCGCACACACACACACACACACAGAGAGAGAGAGAGAGGGAGAGAGAAAGAGGGAGAGGGAGAGAGGGAGAGAGAGGAAGAAAAAAAAAAGACCGTCCATTACCCACTCCTGCAATCCCAATCCCAAGACGACTTGAATCTACAGATGATAATAATAACCGATTGCCGGGGGGCGAGGGGCAGAAGAAAAAACAAAAGGAGTAAAAAAAAAAAAAGTTTTGAAAAGACATCCCTCTGTATGGAGGGAGGGGACAAGGGGGGAGGGAAAGATGAATGCTTGTTGATAAACTCCGTGACTCTACCGGAGGTAAAATAATTTTATGCTAAGTAGCCCAACTCATCGTCGTCCAGACGCTCTAGATACTCCTTGTCTAGGAGAATCTCTATGCACTTTTTAATGTCGCCAACCTTGGGAACAAATCGAGAGCGGATCTGGTTGATAGTCTCGCTCACAAGCTGAATGTGCTTCATCTTCTTGCGGGCCTTCATGATACGGACAATTGCAGACTGTTGACGGGTAATTAGCACTCTGACGTGAGGGCAAGGGGGGGGATGTTTGCTAGATGATTCGAGACGCACCTGCAAGACGAGTTTGCGGTCCTCTTCTATAGTCTTGTTCGTCTCGACCTCCTCCTGCTTCGCTTCCTTGATGCCGCCAAGGTTAAGATTCACTCTGATCTTTTTGCTCTTGAAATCGTAGTTGAGGCGGAATGCCTTGCCGGGCCCAGGTCTGTCGCCACCATCCATCAACAGCACCTTTGCCTTGAGGATGACGGCCAGCGCTTGGTCGAGCACCTCGGGGCTCAGCTGGGTGGCGGTGGAAATATCTTCGTACGTATACGTGTCCTTCTCGTTGAACAAGAGGAGAATGGACATTTGGTAGATTGAAACCTGGAAATTATAGGGCGTCTTGCTATTCTTGCAGTAACCAGCCCTGATCTCGCCCTTGCAAAGATGCCACAGCCAGGTCAGCTTGCGGCCGTCGTGCTTGTGCTTGTAGAATCGAACAAAGCGCTCAATCTCGGCGGCAATCTCCGGGGGCGGGTCGAAGTGAGTGCTCGGCGGCGTCAGCGGCCAGAAGCCCGTGCCCAGGATGGAAAAGGTGGAGTCAACGGCCTTTGAGTTGCCCACGGATTCCAGATGGTCTCGGAACTCCCTGTTGAGGTCTTTTGAAATCTGCATGTCCTGGAACATGCGCTGAAGCTTGTTGGTGTACTCGAATCCACAGGCCTCCTTGAGCTTGCTGATCATGCTCGTCTCGGCATCATCCGAGGAGGAGTTGCTGTGCACCAACCTCCTGGCCAGCATGCGGGAGTAGAACTTTTGGAAGACGTCCTTGTCCTCGATGTACTTGAAGACGGTCATGATTTGGGACAGGGTCCGCTCCAGATCGGCCTCTTCGATGCTTGTGGCGCTCTTCCGCAGGAGCACGTCCGTGTACTTTGCCAACAGCTCGGGCGACTTGTTAGATCCAGACTTGCACACCTCGTTGCGGTTGACGAATTCGCGGCAGGCGTTATCTAGAGACCGCGTGAATTCGGGCTCATCGGTGAAGGCCCGCTTGACCAAGACTTGATACTGGGTGTGAATTTCAAGGAGGGCGTCGACGTAGACCTTGGGCTCCAGCTTGTCGCCTTCCGACGACTGTACCTTTTGAACGGCGGCCAATCCTGCTTTCCGGACGTGAGTCTCGAACCTGGTGCGCAGCGGGTCCAAGCCTTCGGGAATGCGAGACAGAAGGTTATACATTCTAGCCATGTCTTCCTCCCGGTTGTTGTCTAGGAGCACCTGGAACTCCTCCCTAAGTAGCGCAGAATGGTCCGCAATCAGGGCTTGGTTACAGCACTTCTGCAAGGGAAGCGCAATGTCCTGGTGCAGGTACATGTTGACGCGCTCTTTCTCCTCGGCCAACCGCGCCTCCGCCTTCTTCATGTATTCAACAACGCTGTTCTCAGATACAAACTGCTTCGACTCGGCCTGGTAGAACTCTTTGCTGGCGGCCAGGAAGGGGCGTTCGAAGTGGAAGCGGTAGACGTCGAGCGTCGACTTGGACGGGTCGGCCTCGTCCAGCCCGAGCGATACGAATGAGTCGACGACCTGCTTGATCTGGCCGTACTCAATAGTCTCGCCGTTTCTCTGCTTCTCCACAAGCTTGAGGACGGCATCCATGACCTTTTCTGATACCTGCTCGAACAGCACCTTACGCCACTGGACAAGATGCAGAGTGTACACATCGTATATGCTTTTTTTACCCTCGTCTATCTCTCTTTTAACCCAGTGCCTATTAAGATACTGAAACAGGTGGTGAATGTATTTAGCGGCGACGGTGTATCGGTTCCATTCCTTGATGTAGTATGTCAGCAGGGCCTCGTCCGTGTGCGATTTAGACGATTGAACCAGGCCCGATAAATGATTTTGGAGGTATTTGATCAAGTGGTTGTAGAGATCTTCACCCAGCAAATGAGCTGTTTCGGTCGAAGGGGGGGGGGGGGGGGGTAAGCTAGGTTAGCGAAAATTTGACCTTTTAGAGAAAAAAGAGAGAAGGGGAGAGAAGGGGGGGGGCTGGAATCGAGTGCTGACGAACCTCCGCGGTGGCTAGTTGTCATACTCGGGCCACTCAGACCAACAGCTTTTTGTGACGTGCAGAAATTATGGACGGCGCTGCGGCAACGTCAGCAATCAAGGCTGGATCTGCGAGGAACGAGAAGGATCGTACGTGTATACCCCCATGTACATTTGCATGTCCATTCCCTGCTCGAGATCGTCCATGATACGGTTGATGCCCTCTTCAAGGTACTTCCATCTGCATGGGGCCATTAGTTTCTTGCCGGGCCAGCTTGTGTCGCTGGACCATAAGCTTTTTTTTTTTTCGACTCACGTTGCTTTGATGTCCTCGCGGTTTGGAACCGGAGGCATTCCCATCCTGGCCACCATCATGGGGCTTATGGAGAGAGAGAGAGAGAGAGAGAGAGAGAGAGAGAGAGAGAGAGCAGAGAGCAGAGAGCAGAGGCGGAAGGCGGAAGGCGGAAGGCGGGGTGAATGAGTGATGTTCCCGCGGCCTCGCGTGGGTGGATCGGCGGGGGACGGAATCGACTCCTTGCCTCGGGAGGGCTGCAAAAAAAAAAGTTAAGAGGCGGGATAAAGACGGAGAGCCCAAGGCGTCGATTACGGGAGGGCGCTGCGACGGTGGCGGGAAATGGTGAGCTTGCAAGATTTCCCCCTCCCCCAGAAGAGAGTTCGCGGGCGGCGGGCCTCAACGGTGATGGCTCACGCCTCACCAGGGGAACAAGGCAGTGGGGTCACTCGATGGTCGGAAGCAAATCACAGGCCAAAGAGCTCGACGCGAGGAGGCGCTGCAAAGGGGGGGGAACAGAACAAAGATCACGGTCGTCTTCTCTCGAACGGGGGTCGCCACGAGGAGATTGGCGAGAGAAAGGAAGAAGAAGAAGAACAAGAAGAAGAAGAAGAGGGGGAAGAAGAAGAGGAAGAGGGAGATGAAGAGGAAGAGGAAGAAGAGGATGAGGAAGAAGAAGGTTAAGGGGAGAGGAGGGGAGGGAATGATGGAGAAGGGAGGCTGCGAGGAGCAGCCAACAGACGTAATGGTGAGGGAGGATCGGGCAGTTCAAACCCAAAGCTTGGTTCTGCCAGGCGCAAGGCTCCTTCGGTAATCAAGGCCGCGCTACAAGGGGCTTAGCGCGGGTTTCTGCCTTGTGCAACCGCCTTTTCTGCCTTCTGCCTTGTACCTTCTGGTCGCTGAAGAAGTTTTGGAGAGATGAGGCTGCCTAGAAATGTTGTTGACGCTCGGATGATTTAACGAGCGGCTCGAGGTAGAAACGGCGAGTTTCTTTTCTTTTCTTTTTTCTTTTTTTGGGGCTGTTGCCTCGTACTTGCTTTGCTGGATGAGGGTAAAAAATTTTTTTTAAAAAAATTATAAAAAAAATCTTGAACAAAAAGAGACCATTTTCATCGGGTGCACCTGATAACCAGAGGTAACTTCTAATTGTCCTACGCCATAAAACATTAAAAAAAAAAAAAAGAGAGAAATAAAGATTGAAACAAAGAAAAATTTAAATAAATAAAGCAAAATTTTGAAGATAGTGAAAAAAAAAAAAAAAAAAAAAAGAAGGGTAGAATTCAAGAGGCCTGTGGCTTGAGAACGTGAGTTTGCCCAAAGATGCAATACGTAAAGGTCTCCTCTCTGTCTGTCTCTCTCTCTCTCTCTCTTTTTTTTTTTTTGTTTCGCTCCCCCAATATGCAGATATAGTATTAGTAGATATAGATACTTGGTTAGCTGAGTATATACAGGATAAGTGTTTATCCGTCCTCTTCATGAACACAGACGGCCGAATCATTCATCAAACCTCATTGATTTCGTAATGCGCATTAAATCCGCCGCTTTTAGCGCCATGCAGATAAGATCCCCTGGCATGACAAACGCTGAAACAGGTCCTACCGATTATAGGGGACGGAGAGGGGAAAATAAACCCCAAACAAAAATCCAGAGAAAACAAACGCTGTTGGGCCGCTTTTCTTTTCTTTTCTTTTATTCTTTTTTCCTTTTTCTTTCTTTTTTTATTCTTTTTTTTTTCTTTTCATGCTTGGTTCCTCCTCTCTCACCTAGGTTCGTCCTCGCCGCCCCCTAGCCGTTCTATCACCCGGAAAATGTTGACTGTAAAATTGACAGTCCAGGCAAGGAGGCCGAGAAGCATAAACGACGCGAGCGCCTTGGACAGCCCGAGCACGATATGGTCGCCAAAGGTGTGGTAAACAACATTCTCAAAGGCCAGAGCCGTGCCGGCCGATTTGAAGATGATGAAGAACAGATCGAGCAGGATGAGGGACATTTTCGAAACGGCAGAGCGCAGGCCAAGCGGCTTCCCCGTGTACTCGTCGTATATCATGTAGCCGTTGAAGGGAATGGCCACGCTGTCCACGGCGATGGCGAAGATGGACTGCGTGCGCTCGGCGCTCTTGCCCAGAGCCTCGATCTCCAGCTCATACATCCTCGCGGCAATGGCCAGGGCTATGATGGACATGACCACGACGGCCAATCGAAAGAGCAAGGGGGACAGAGAGCTGCGCATGAAGCGGTTCCACACGCGCTTAGAGATTGCGGACTTGCGCCGGCGGTCGTGCTTGTGGTCCGCCGGATGCAAAGGCATCTCGCCTTCTTTGTTGAAGTTGGGCTGCAGCTGGTTGAGAGCCTCAATGTCGATGATTTCGCTCCTTTCGTGTGGCGGGCGCCCCCAGGCCGACGATCGTATAAACTCCCCCCACGAGATTGGCGGCTGTCTAAACGCCGAGGGGTGGGAGGAAACAATGACGGGCTCGGCAGACCGAAGGTGATCCCACTTTCTCCCCCGCGCCGACGCTCGTCCGTATTTGAAGAAGTGCGGTATCCGGCCGCGCTCGTCCTGGGGGGGTCCCAACTCGGGGTCTTCCCAAGAGACGAATCCATCTTGGGAGACTCGTCGCCGAGGCGGCTCCTGAGGGGCGAAGTTGCGCTGGGGCTCGGCAGAGGGCCGAGGAGGGCTCAGCAGGCGCAGCTGCTCTTCGGTTATCGGCCCATGCCGCTCGTCGTAGGTTACGACCCAGGCTATACAATGTCCAAAGAAGAGAGGATATTAGCATTCATGGCTTCGAACCCGGGAGTCGCCGGAACACCCGCCGGAATATCCTTACGGGGCAACGTCCTCGCAGGACGCAGGCGAGGATTTGTATTGTCAGTCGAGGTGCTCAGCGGCCTGGTGGAGGCGGGAGACCTGGATGAGGATGACGGCCCAGCTTCGGTCTGGGCCGGCGTCAAAGACGTCATTATCCCCAGCGGCTCCAAGGCTTTGTATGTAGATAGAAGATACTCAATGCTTGTTGTAAGTCAAGGGGAGCGAATGCGACCGAGAAGACGAAACAAAATCGAGAAGAAGATGAAACGGGGCAATTCGTATCACAAGAGGTGCCGTCTGGTGTAGGGCAAAAAAAAAATTAGGGAAAAAAGAAAGAAGGAAACAAAGAAAAGAAAAGAAAGAACGAACGAAAAAAAAAAAAGGAAAGAAAGAACGCAAGAAAGCATAAAAAAAAAGGCTAGAGCGGCATGTTGTGTGAAGTGGCTGTGAAGCTTTTGGGGAAAAAAAAAAAAGTGGAAGCACGAGGTGAGGCGGCAGGCTGGAGACAAATGCTGATCCGATGGTCACACGCTTCAGGGCGGAATTTGGTAAAAGGCAAATGCACGCCACACACGCGGGCAGGTTCTGCCAAGCCTTGGACAGTGGAGAGCTTAGAGTAAGGTAGCGAGCAAGGGGGGGGGGGGCCTTGGAAGCTCCAAAGGGCTCCAGAAACAGGGAATCCGGGCTGCCTGAACCGCCTGGAACCTAAAAGGACATCCCTGAAAGAAGCTGAAAATACAGAGAGAAAGAAAGAGAGAGAGAGAGAGAGAGAGGAGAGAGAGAGACAGCACAGCTCTAAAGGTACTAAGGTAGGTAGTACCAGTACGTACCCAAGGTAGTACTACCTAGGTAGTAGTGGAGAGGGAGGGAGGGAGGAGCTGCTAACATAAAGGTGGAGTTGGCAAGCTGGGGGGGGCGATCGCCAGAGTTCCGAGTTCCGAGTACAGACAGACAGGTACTTTATACGGAGCAGAACAAGGAGACACGGAATACATGGTACAAGAGAGCATGGGGTATTCTCGAGGATAGAGTAAGGTACTATCTTGGCTGGAACCTGCCTCTAACAGGTACCGAGTACTGAGCACCCAGGTACTGAGGGTAGGTACTACTACTAAAGGTAGCACTGCCGGCAAATAGGTTTGGGACTAACGGTGCCCGGGTCCACTCCCCTCCCCCCCCCAAGGGAGAGTACTGCTACCTGTTAGGGATGGATTCTGCTGACTAAGGATTTTTCCTTTAATAGGAGCGTTACTCCGCAGTATCTCTCGTATTTGTTATTCCTTCTCTACACGCCTCTCGTAACAATGAGAATGCCGGCACAAGGAGTGGCTAGGGATAATCAACATGGGTATAGGTATAGAAATTATTAGACACCCAAAACACGAGAAGGTACATGGTTGAAAATAAAATACAATTATGAAATAAAATAATCATAAATCTTTGTTTTTGTTTTTTTTTTGTTTTTTTCAGCTACCTAAAGTATTTTGTAAAGACGATGCAACCAGCAAAATCAAAGTAAGCATACAATCCCATGCATATTAAATACATGGTATGTAATATATATACATACAAGCCGGCACCTGTTCGTTCAATGTGATTCTACCATCTCGCGCATTCCAAATGTCTTCAACTCCTCTAGCTGAGTCGTCAACACTGTGAATACAAACTCGTCCGGCTTGCCGTCCTGTGCGTCCTTGACCATCCGTATATAATCCTCACGCTCCATGGCCTGTATGACTACGGGAGCATAGCCATGGCGGATCATGTAATCTTGCATAATGAGTCTCGACGTTCGGCCGTTGCCATCAGGGAAAGGATGAATGTGCAAAAAGTACATAATCGCTTGACAGGCGATGATGAGCGGGTGCAGACGCTTCTCTTGATCAACCCTGTCCCGCCATTGGATGAAGCGTCGCATGCATGCCGGAACCTCGACATGATACGGGAAGATGCGGAGGGGATTGCTCCTGACCTGTATTGGAGCCGATCGGTAATCCCCCAAGCCGATTCTCTTTCCCCAGCCATACTTGTAGAGCGCTTCGGCGTCCGTTTCTTGGAGAAGAAGACGTGAAAGGCATCGGATCTCCTCCTCGGACAGTCCAGCGGTGTTGGGATTCTGCAAAGCCGTCTCTGTAACCCAGCGGGATGCCACAATGTGGTTGCGTAGTTCTGCCACCTGGCTGGCATCTCCGTGGGACACGAGGGAATGAACGTCTGGCAGGGGCATTTGAGCCAGCTGGCTGGCAGACACGGAGGCCAGATCAGGCACCACATCTTTGAAAAAAGTAGAGACCAAGTAATCGTCGATGAGGACGCTGTCTCCTTGTCGAAGCTTGTTGAGTTCGATGAAGACAGATTGGTGCGCATACTCGGCAACAAGACTTCGGATGGTGGCGGCTTTGGGTAACTTCATAGTTTTCCTCCAATGGTCAATCTCATTGAGCAGAGGCGTGTGTAGCTACCATCCATGCAGTCAATATATCATGTCCCATGTTGCTTCATCTCAGCTCAGCGACCATAACCCACCTGCTGCAGCCTCGTATATCCATATCGTTCGGCATTTGCAGGCTGGAAATAATCCTCCCAGACCTGGCCCGACTCCGCGAGCGCGCGATACTCCGGTGTCTCTTTGTTCATATTGGCAAATGGTGCGTAAACCTTTCGCAAGTGACCATCCCGCTGAATCTTCCACGAGCTGAAGCCGCGGGCGCCATGGAGGGAGGGTCTTGAACGGCTAAAGACGCCGAGTTTAAGAAGAGCGGACATGATTCGCAGATGTGATGAGAGAGGCTGTGGATGCGCACCCTTTTGCAGCTGGGCTTGTCGATTCGATCAGATCGGATGCGCCCAACAAAACTTCACCTAACAGAAGGAACAAGAATAGAGAGAGGACAGGCAAAACGCGGATAATAAACACTCATGGCTTGTCAAAAACGTTTGTCGAACGGGTTTCCATGCCGCCGGTATAAATAAGGTGTAGGTACCTCAAGCCCGGAGGAAAATGTACGATACATGAGGTACTACATAGGTAGATTGTAGGCCCAGCTTGCGGAGCGCCACCACAGCCACTTTCGACCGTTAAAGCCCCATCAAGCCTTTTTTTTATTTTTTTATTTTTTTATTTTTTAATTTTTTTATTTTTTTGTTTTTTTATTTTTTTTTTTAATTTTTTAATTTTTTTAACACGTCACCTGACGGCGCGCGCCTGTTCTTCTTCCCTGCTGGGCGGACACGCGAAGCTCTGGCGCCAAGGGCTGCTGTTTGTGAACCCGAGGCATCTTATTAGCGGGCAATCCTTTGGGGAGGCTCTGCTTTGGTTGGTTATTGTTTTGGCGCCGTGTTTTTTTTTTTTTTTTTTTTTTTCTTTTCCAAGCATCGTTATCAGATCTCTTTTCAAGCTGGCCGAAGAATCGCAGTTCTTTCATTCGTTCATTTCTTTTTCTTTTTCTTTTTCTTTCTTTCTTTCTTCTTCTCTTTCATTTATGCGGAACATAACCCCCTTCTTCTCTGCTTTAACTACTGCCTATTACTAGTATTACGTATCGACTTTTCTTCTTCTTCTTCTTCTTTTTTTTTTAGAGCTTGGCATTGGCACTGTCACCGCTCGAGCCTTCCCTTCCTCAGGCGCAAAACTAGTCATCGACTCTCCTCGTTCTTCGTCGCGGTTTTTTTTTTTCAACAACATAATCAATTTTTTTTAATTTTTTTTCTTATTCATTTCCCCCTCCGTCTTTGCCTTTTACACTCTTCATCCATACGAGTCTTTTTTTTTTTTTTTAATTCAAACAAAACGAGCGATTCTCAAATTCACCGCGCCGACACAGAGAGCCGAACCGCCCCGAGGCACCGTCTGGTTCGGCGCTTCCGCCCACAGGAAGAAGAAAATCCGCAAAAATGCCGGCCTCGTTGAAGGAGCGATCCAGCCGACTGCAGATGTTTGCACGCCTCAAGTCCGAGAACGAAGCCAAACCGGCAGCAAACACCAACATGGCCACCAATACCAACACCAACACCAACACCAATGCCAATGCCAATGCCAATGCCAACATCAATGCCAACATCAATGCAGCACCACTGCTGAGCCGCGAGCCAGAGCGCTATCAGAGCTCTGCCCCGGTCCTCACGTCTTCTGCGGAACGAAGAGAGCTGGCAGACAGCGCTCGAGTGCCTGTGCCAGGCGGGAATAACGCTCGCCAACCTACCATACATCAGCGGAGATTCAGCCAGCCGCCTCCCGAGTCGGCGCAGCGCTCTCATTCGCAGTCCACGGCCAGTCGCCACATCGACATATTCACGGGCTCCCAGTTGGGCGACAGCTTTTTGAATTCGGGCCTAACGTCGCCGCAGTTTGCGCCATCAGAAGCCGAGCCCGAACCGATGCCGGAGAAGAAGAATACCGTCGTTGCTACCATCGCCGCCGCCACCACCAGAGCCGCCCCTCGCTACAACTTGGACAGGAGATTTCTCCCGAGTGACGGTGCCGCCTTTCAGATTGGGGAGGATCTCCTCATGAAGGTGGTCCCCGGTGCCAGGCACCACAACCCCTCGTATCTGAACGGCGGCTTTAACAGAGTCGCCGTCGGTGGATACAGCAGACCCGCCGCGAATTACCGGACGACGCACGCCCGACCAGAGCCATCGCCAGAAAAGCAGCCACAGCCGGCCATGCGCGAGGTCAAGGTTCTTCGACATGTGCCGCGGGCGAGGCAGATTGAGTACGATGGCAGAGGAAAGAGAAACACGTCTCCTGCCTTTGGGGCCAGAGGGCGGCCGATGAGAGATGGAGACGAGGATATCCGCCCCATGGCCCGGTTTCAGGAGCTGACAGGTGTGGAGGAGGAGGAGGAGGAGGAGGAGGAGGAGGAGGGGGGGGAGCTTGGACGGAGGGGAGAGGCGGCTGACGGGGGGGCGAATGGAGACCAAGACGACGGCGCGTCCACCGTGGGCGGCGGCCGCGAAGATGCACACGCGACCCCAAGGGTAAGGAGGTATCTGCTCTCACCGCAACGAGCTGCCTTCGAGAGCGCCGTGGCCACGACCATGCCGCCCTTTAGGCCGCCGTTGCCAAAGGACAAGAAGCGCAGGAGGGGGAGCCTCGACTACGACGACATGGCTCTGAGCAACATGAGCTACACCGAGCTCCAAAGGGAACCGTTCGACTTTGACCCCTCCAAGGCGACGACGCATATCGGCCTGGGCGGCAGCGCGGGCACCCTCGGCGCGAAGCTGGAGCAGTACCAGCACCAGAGCGAGAAGGAGCAACGCTTCATGTTTAGAAGCATGACTGTCGATGACTGGGAAGAGGCTGGAGACTGGTTCGCCGACCAGTTCGCCGAGATCATGCACAAGCTGAGGGAGGCCAGGCGCAACAAGCGGCGAACGATGCAGGAGTTTGAGCACGAGGCCGCTTCTCGCGAGGAGGCGGTCCGGCAGCGGACGGAGGCCATTGACCGAAAACTGACCAAGATGAAGCAAGACGGCCAGCGGGTGGTGACTCCGAACGAAGGGTAAGGAGTACCTATCAAGAAAGTCGTCGAGTTTTGCGTTGACGGTCTTTTCTCTCTCTCTCTCTCTCTCTCTCTTTCTCTCTCTCTCTGTTCTTCTTTCTTTTCTCCTTTTTTCTTCTTTTCTTTTTTTTCTTCTTTTTTTCTTTTTTTTATTCTTCTTTTTTTTTTTTTCTTCTTTTCTTCTTTTCTTCTTCTTTTCTTCTTCTTTTCTTCTTCTTTTTTTTTTTTTTTTTCTTTTTTTCTTCTTCTTTTTCTTCCTCTTTTTATCTTATTCTTGTTTTTTTTTTCTTTTTTTTTTTCCTTTTTTTTTTCCCCATCTTTTTCTTCTTCTTTTCTTCTTCTAACAAACTGCATTGCTGGTACCGCCATTTTAAAGCAGGAGTTTTTTTTTTTTTTTTTTTTTCTTTTGCGGGGGGTTGATTTTTTTCCGCGTCTTTTATTTTATCCTTTCGGAGCTTGATGATGGATGGCACAGGCGGCGCCGGCCGCAGCCTGGGAGCGTCTCGGAGCCTCTGGTATGGTATGCGTAGCGAAGGAACAAATGGGCGTTGGTGGGTAAAATGAATGACTTGATGGCATGGAGGTTGTTGCGGGGAACGGGACAAATGTATAAAATCGGGAATGGCCTGGCTGAGGAATCGGCATCTTTGAGCTACCTATCTGAGAAAATCTACACGTTGCTGCGACGAAGGCACAATGTTGAGATGACAGTCTCTGCGTCTGTCTCGCGCACACACGAATACACACGAATACACACATACACACACATACACACGTACACACACATATACACGTACACACACATATACACATACACATACACACACACACATACACACACACACACATACACACGCCCCCATCATGGCATTTTCGAGTCTTTCCGAGAGCCTACATCTCAACCACTTGCTTGACTCTTCTGTCGCGGCCAACAATCATCCGCAGCTGCGACCCAGGCTTGTCCGGCAAAAGACCACTTCGGAGGCCGTCCAAGTAGAGCTCGTAGGCCGGGTAGTAAGCGTCCACAAACTTGACGACCTGCTCTCTGGTCATGCCGGCGTCGGGGTCGCCCCTCGCCAATCGAAGGTGCTCCTCCTGTTCCAGGCGCCAGCCGTAGACGTACTCGACATTCTCCGAGTCGATGTGGAGGAAGGCGCCAAACATGTCGGTCACCTCGTCGTACTCTGCGAGCTTGTCGTTTACGGCCAGGAGGTGCTCGAGGCGGTGCTCGCCAAGGGTCCTGCTGGGTGCTGCGTGCTTCGCCGCGACGGCCTCGGGGGAGACGGGGCGGAAGCCGACGCACCAGCCCTCGAGGATGACGGCCTGGAGAGGAGCGGGCCGATGATGATGGTTGATGGGTTTCCACGAGGCGGGCGGGAGGCGATCGCCTCGGCCGGAGAAGAGGGCCTTGTCGTATTGGGGGAGAGTGGTTGGGGCGTGGTGTAGGAGGGAGGAGAAGACGGATTTGAGGAGAGGGACATCGTGGGTGCCTGAGTGTGTTTTGGTAGGGGTTTTTTTTTTTTTTTTTTTTTAATTTTGACAGAGAGAGAGAGAGAGAGAGCCGTGTGTTAGATGGAGCTGTGAGTGTGAGTGTGTATAAATAAGTGAGAGACTCTTTACCTGGCTCTCCGCGCACCTGCCACAGAGCATTATCGGGGTTGTCCCGCGCGAGGGCTTCTTGATCCTGACGGGTCAGGTAAAAGTCGTCGATGCTGCAGACCAGGGTGGGAATGCCCTGTCGCTCGAGGGCCTCGGCAAGAGGGACGACGAGGGTGGATTTTCCGACGCCTTGAAGGCCGTTGAGGCCGATGATGAGCGGAGGCGGCGGCGGAGGCGGAGGCGGCGGCTCATTGGGGCTGGGGCTGGGGCTCGAGGATGCGGCGGCGGCGGCGGCTGCGGCTGCCTGTCGATGCGCCCTGAGACGGTCCAGGATGAAGGGGATGCATATTGGCGTTTTGTCGTCTGTAAACGAAGCCGCCATTGTTTTTATTTATTTATTTATTTTTGTTGTTGTTGCTGTTGTCGTTGTTGGTGGTGGTGGTGCATCGGCCTTTTTTTTTTTTTTTTTTTTTTTTTTTTTTTTCCCTTTTTTGCTCTCGTTTTGTTTGTTTTTCCGGGCGGGGCCAAAACCGCTCTCGGCTTGCGGGTACCGCCGGATTGCCGGGCTCGGGGCGATTTTTTGATGGCCCTGGCAGTTTGGACTGCGGGCTGCGGGCTGCGGGGGAGAAGGTGAGGGTGATGGTCCGATGAATCAGTAAGTAGTACCAAGGAAATGCAAAAAGCGGAGTCGGAAGAACGAGTCAGAACAGGCAAAGTATGAGAGAAATAGAGACATCATGTGCGCGAGTGCCTGCCCAACGGCGAAACGGGTTGAACACGGTCCAACAACAAGCTGTTGCACGAAATGGGGACAAAAAAAAAAAACCTGGTGTACAGAGTACCTAGTACAGTCAACCTTGGTTACAACGATGTAGGTCAGCAGCCTTTTAATATCATTATAAAGAGATTATCATCATAACTAAATGCCTATTTACAAAAGGTGCCCCACCTTTACTAAAGATTTATCTAGAAAAGTAGAGAAGGTAAAGAAAGGTTTTGGTTACTAGATCTATACTATACGCCCTTTTTAAGGCCATTTTGGGGGGGGGAGTATGCTAGAAATTTAAGGGGCGTATACCGTTATAAAAAGGTTATTATGGGGAATTTCTAGCAAGATGGTGCACTAACAGCCATTTTTAGTGGGAAAAGAGCCAGCACCGCGACTTCCATCATTATATCCAGAGAATTGTAATAGATGGGGATCGTTATAACCAAGGTTAGGTTTACTGCAGTAGTAGCAGGTACTAATAACGTACTGGCGCATTTGTAACGGAGTTGGCTCTGGCCCTTGCTCCAAGTATAAATGCGGTCCCGGTACCTGTGGGCTTATTCAGTCGAGCGCGTGAGCCTTTGTACCTCGTCGCAAGCCGGCACTTGTACGACATTCCCATTCGCTGCTCTTGGTGTTACAAAGCGCCCCCCCCGCCGATAGGTGGGTACAAGGGGGGGGGCGGCACAGACAATGGGGAAGAACAAAAAGCCAGAAAGCCGAGAACAATAGAAAGTTTCAATTGAACAGGGCAAAAGGAAAAAAAAAAAAAAAAGAAAAACACCCCATTCCCCCCCCCCATAAAAAGCATGTGAACACCTGCTCTTCTCTCTCTCTCTTCTCTCTTCCTCGCCCCGCCCCCTCTCTCCTCCACAATTAGCCCGTATCCGGTCTAGCGTTCCCCCAATCCTTTTTCTTTTGTTTTTTTTTTAAAAAAAAAATCTAAATTATTCATTTATTCAACTGCCGTTTTTTTTTTCTTAATATTTATTCCCCCCCTCGGTACAAGTGAGTACCCGCAGCCAGAAGCTCAGCCGAGGCATCGACACCCATTCCGCGCTCCTGTTTTAAAAGGAAACTCGAGAAACTTGGGACACCGCATCGTGCCTTCTCTTTCTTTCTTTCCTCCTATTCCTCCTCCTCCTCTTCCTCCTCCTCCTCTTCCTCCTCCTCCCCCCCCCCCCCCCCCTCTTTTTTTTTTTTTGTCTTTCTTTCTCAATTACTTCTTCCACTTCTTCCCTCTTCCATTTTGGTCCCTTTTTGATTTGTAATTGTGATCGCATCTTCCTCCGCGCAACGTTATCATGGCTGAGCAGCTGAGGTACGACGGCCAGGTGGTTGTCATCACCGGTGCCGGCGGCGGCCTGGGCAAGGCCTATGCCACCTTCTTCGGCTCGCGAGGCGCCAGCGTCGTCGTCAACGACCTGGGCGTCTCTTGCCAGGGCGAGGGAAATTCGACAAAGGTCGGTGAAGAGGACCATCTTTCCGGCGATATCCCCCTTGGTGCTTGAGCCTCGCCGGCTTCGTTGGGGCCTTCCTTAGCTGACAGCGGTACCACCGCAACAGGCTGCTGACGTCGTTGTCGACGAGATCATAAAGGCCGGCGGCAAGGCCGTTGCCAACTACGACAGCGTCGAGAACGGCGACCGCATCATCGAGACGGCCATCCAGAGCTTTGGCCGCATCGACGTGCTCATCAACAACGCCGGCATTCTGCGCGATGCTGCCTTCAAGAGCCTCAAGGACCAGGACTGGGACATGGTCATCAAGGTGCACGTCACGGGCGCCTACAAGTGCACCCGCGCCGCCTGGCCTCACTTCCGCAAGCAAAAGTACGGCCGGGTCATCAACACGGCCTCCGTGGCCGGCCTGTTTGGCAGCTTCGGCCAGGCCAACTACTCGGCCGCCAAGCTGGCCCTGGTTGGCTTCGGCGAGACCCTGGCCAAGGAGGGCGCCAAGTACAACATCCTGTCCAACATCATTGCCCCCATCGGTATGGAACCAGCCACGCACCTGTCGGCGGAGAGGAGAAGGATAAAGGAGCAAGCATGAGCTAACGTGAAGCCCCGTGACAAAAAAAAAAAAAAAACAGCCGCCAGCCGCATGACCGAGACCGTCGTCCCCCCCGACATCCTCAAGGCCCTCGGCCCCGAGTGGGTCGTGCCGCTCGTCGCCGTGCTGGTTCACCCCAGCAGCACCGAGAACGGCAGCATCTTCGAGGCCGGTGCCGGCCACATCGCCAAGCTGCGGTGGGAGCGATCCAGCGGCCTGCTCCTCAAGGCCGACGACTCGTACACCCCCGGCGCCGTCCTGAAGCAGTGGAACAAGGTCATCGACTTCTCCAACCCCCAGCACCCCTCGGGCCCCAACGACTTTTTGACCCTCCTGGAGGACTCGCTGAAGATGGGCCCCAGCGACAAGGGCGAGAAGCTCGACTTCACCGGCCGCGTTGCCCTCATCACCGGCGCCGGCGCCGGCATCGGCCGCGCCTACGCCCTGGCCTTTGCCAGGCACGGCGCCTCCGTCGTCGTCAACGACCTCGTCAACCCCGACACCGTCGTCGAGGAGATCAAGAAGCTCGGCGGCAAGGCTGCCGGCGTCAAGGCCTCTGCTGAGGACGGCGACGCCGTCGTCAAGGGCGCCATCGACGCCTTTGGCCGTATCGACATCGTCGTCAACAACGCCGGCATCCTCCGCGACAAGGCCTTTGCCAACATGGACGATGGCCAGTGGCACTCGGTCATGAACGTGCACCTGCGCGGCACCTTCAAGGTGACCCAGGCCGCCTGGCCCTACTTCCTCAAGCAAAAGTACGGCCGCGTCATCAACACGACGTCCACCTCCGGCATCTATGGCAACTTTGGCCAGGCCAACTATGCTGCTGCTGTAAGACGGATCCACCCTCGCCCATGTATATTTGTCGTGTCATGAAAAAAACTCTCTGTTTTTTTTTTTCAATCCTTTATTTTTTTTATTTTTTTTCCATTCTTGGTTTCTTTCTCCCTTTCTCTAACGCGTTTTTATTGAATCTTGCAGAAATTGGGAATCCTGGGTCTCTCCCGCGCCCTCACCATAGAGGGCTTCAAGTACAACATCTATGTCAACACCATCGCCCCCAACGCCGGCACCGCCATGACGGCCACCATCATGCCCAAGGAGATGGTTGAGGCCTTCAAGCCCGACTACATCGCCCCTCTCGTCCTCGCCCTCAGCAGCGACAAGTGCCCCAACCCCACTGGTGGCCTGTACGAGGTCGGCAGCGGTTGGTGTGGCAAGACGAGGTGGCAGCGATCTGGCGGCCACGACTTCCCCGTAAACGTTCCCTTGGTGCCGGAGGAGATTGCCAAGTACTGGGACAAGATTGTCAACTTTGATGATGGTCGCGCGGACCACCCGGAGAAGACGAAGGATGGCATACAGAAGGTCTTGTCCAAGATAGAGAACAAGGTATGAGAAACGTGACGTGCACGAGTTTCATATTTTTATTTTATTTTATTTTATTTTTGTTTTTCTATTATTTTATTGTTTTATTATTATTTTTTCAGTTTCTCTCTTCATCCATCTACCATGTCAGAGTGCGGAAGCAGATTTTGTATCACCATCTATGGAAAACCCCTTGTACATATTGGATAGTCCCTTGCAGATGAAAGGAATTGTTGTTTTTTGGGGGGAAAGAAAAGAAAATCAAAAGAAAAGAAAACCAGAAATCTCTATACGGTCTGTTTCCCAGTGCTGATTTGTGGTTTCTGCTCTCTAGAGCGCGGATGACTCTGCTGCCGCCGCTGCCGGCAATGAGCATCTTACTGCCATTGCTGAAGCTCTCGCAAAGGAGGGCGGCCCAAGCGAGTACACCTTCACGGACCGCGATGCCATCCTGTATAACATTGGCGTCGGCGCCAAGCGAAGGGAGCTGAAATACGTCTTGTAAGCCATGATGTCCCCCCCCCCCCCCCTCCCCCTTGTCGTCTCTCATAATAGGCAAATGAGGCTACGCCTTGCTTGCAATGTGCACCCCCCATGGCCACAGATTGTCCACATCCAGCAGACGGGAACAACAATTCGCTGACCCGCGCCTGCAATAAAAAACAGCGAGGGTGCAGAGGACTTCCAGGTCCTCCCGACGTTTGGTGTCATCCCTCCCTTCAGCGCCGAGATGCCGTTTGACTACGGCGCCATCGTCCCCAACTTCTCACCCATGAAACTCCTCCACGGCGAGCAGTACCTCGAGGTTCGCAAGTTCCCGCTGCCCACCGCGGGCCGGCTGGTCTCTCGCGCCAGGCTCCTCGAGGTCGTCGACAAGGGCACCGCGTCGGTCGTCAAGACGGGCGTCACCACCGTCAACGCCGAGACCGGCGAGCACGTGTTCTACAACGAAATGACCGTCTTCCTCCGCGGCGCCGGCGGGTTCGGCGGGCCGACCAAGGGCAAGGACCGCGGAGCCGCGACGGCGGCCAACGAGCCTCCCAGGCGGGCGCCGGACGTCGTCGTCGAGGACAAGACGACAGAGGACCAGGCGGCCATCTACCGCCTGAGCGGAGACTACAACCCTCTGCACATCGATCCCGGGTTCGCCCGGCTGGGAGGCTTCAAGGCGCCCATCCTGCACGGCCTGTGCACCTTTGGCGTGGCGGGCAAGGCCGTGTACGACCGCTTCGGAGCCTTCCGCAACATCAAGGTGCGCTTTGCCGGGCCCGTCATTCCGGGACAGACGATTGTGACGGAGATGTGGAGGGAGGGAAGCAAGGTTATCTTCCGGTGCAGGGTCAAGGAGACGGGCAAGATGGCCATTGCGGGGGCCGCGGCGGAACTGGCGTGAGGCTCGTGAAGAGGGGGGTTGGATTGTATTGGATTGTATGAGATTGTATGAGATTGTATTGGATTTGATTGGATTTGCACAGCATGTGTGAGGTGAAGTGTTGCGCTGACTGACAATTTGTCTTGACGAGAAAGGAAAGGAAAGGGGGAGTGAGTATTGTCATGTCATGTGTTGTATAGGCATATATATATATATATATATGCAACGCCCGCCACGAAGGTTTTCAAGCTTATTACTACTTTCTTTAACTTTTGATATCAAAAACATTTTCAATTCTTTCTTTCCTTCTTTCTTTGTTTCTTTGTTTTTCTTTTTTTCTTTTTTTTTCATTCTTTCATTTCTTAACACATCATAACATTAAACTAAAAACGGAAAAAAAAAAGGAAAAAGGAAAAAAAAAGAAAAAAACAATCTATCCATTCCATTCGTCAAAAAAAAAAGCCCATCCATTCCTTTATTTATTTTTTTTTATTTTTTATTTTTTTTTAAAAAAAAGTGAGTGCATCGATGATGCTTGCAAATATGCCCATGATGTCTGTCAATTTCGCAATCCTAGCCGCCCAAACGGAAAACACACACACACACACACACACTCAAAGGAAGGTATACATATACATATATATATATATATATATATATGGGCAACAAGCTGAGCAGTAAAAAGACAAGAGAGAGTGAGAGAGTGAGAGAGTGAGAGAGTGAGAGTGAGAGAGAGGGAAAAAGTAAAAAAAAAAAAAAAAGGCGTTAGCATCTCGAGAGTCCTCTCATCAAAACGCTGACAAAAAAAAAAAAGGGCAAAACAACGCCCAGCCCACGCTCACACGAGCACCGTCTCAACCACAATGTCCAAGACTTCTCCCAGCGAGGGCATGCGGCCCGTCGTCAGCATCTGCTCCACGCTGCCCATGCCAGTCGACCGGGCCGCTATGCCCGTCTCCAGGAAAGCCTTTTCCGGCGCCGAGAGGTCTCTCTTCTCCGTGTCCTTCCACTTTCGCTCCGCTTCCTCGCGAGCCTCCTGGAGCACCTGGTCGACGTCTTCCGACTCCCACAGGTTGCACCGCTCGCACTCGAGGCACGGCCGAGGGTCGCCGTCGGGCCGGAAGTGGTCGCAAAAGTGCCGGTACCCTTCCTCGGTCAGGTCGGCGCGGCACACGTAGCACATCTTGTACCCGCAGGGACAGGTGAGCTTGTTGCAGCCGGCATTCTTGACGAACGACGTGTTGCACCGGGGGCAGACCCGCTTGATGGCCATGCTCATGGCCTGCTCGACCTGCGTCCGCAGCGCCACCAGCGACGACTCGTTGCAGACGTGAATGTCCGTCCAGACCTTGCTGCACGAGAGGCAGGATACCCGGCCGCACTCGGGGTTCTGGCAAGAGAACTGGAGGCCGCGCCGGCGACGGGTGTGCCTGCCGAGGGCGTGCTTCCACTCCGTCGACACGCGCGCCCAGATCGACCCCCAAGAAGTAAAGGCCACGACGGCGGCGAGCGACAGCACGGCCAGGGGGAGGACGAGGACGACGCACGCGAGGCAGAACAGGACGAGCAACAAGTGGACGACGCCCGAGATCCGAACCCGCGCCTTGGCCCCCTGGGACGGCGTGTAGACGTCGTCGATCTCGGCGTAGCTGCAAAACGGGCAATGCACCAGCGGCAGCCTCGCGGCGAGCAGGGCGTGCTCCGCAAGCCGCTGGTCCAGCTTGTGCAGGATCTCGGCGCCCTTCTTCTCCTCCAGCATGGCCCTGCGCATGTGTTCGGACGACACGTGTCCGGGGCACTGGTCGCGGCCGACGGCCATGCACCTCAGCGTCCCCGTCTCGGGGATGATGCTGCTTTGCCAGCCCTGGCCGAAGACGGCCTCTTTGATGGAGTGCTGGACGCACCGGAAACAAATCATGTGCGCCTCCTTGTTGCAGTGCGTGAATTCCTCAAAGGCCCCCGAGGTGAAGCAGCACGTGCACTCGTGAACCGCGCCCGCTTCTTCGGCCTCCTCGTTGTTCAGCAGCACGGCCGCGGCGCGGTCCTTGGCCTCGCGCTCCTCTCTGTCCTTCTCCTTCAGCGGGCGGACGAGCGCATCGTACAGCTCCCGGTCGAGCTCGGCGTTGCCCGTGGATCGTATGGTCGGGACGCTGGAGCCCTGGCCGGTCGTGCGCCAGCGGACGAGAGGGTGGTTGTCCGCCTCGCCCGCCGCCACGGGCTTCCGCCTCATGAATATCGACGAAATGGTGAAGCGCCACGACTTGGACGACAGCGTCACGAGCGTCCTCCGGGCGTCCAGGTACGAGTAGTTGGACTCGGCGAGCACCGCGTTGATTGTCGACTTGGACAAGCCTTTGAACTCCTGCCAGGCCAGCGCCTGGACCGCTTTCTTGTACTCGCTGCTCCGGAAGATCTCTGCTCTGGGCACGAGCCGAGCCCCGGCGCCATCCGCCTCCCCTCCCGCCTTGGCCCCGGGGCCCGCGACCTTCCACCTGCCCTTGACCCAAACGGCGCGGCTCTTCAGCAGCGCATCGGCCACCAGGGCCAGCCTCGACTCGCCGTCAAAGTTGCCGAGCAGCTCCCGAAAGACCTCGATCTGGATATCGGGAAACACCGCCGCCAGGGCCTCGAGGCTGCAGTTGAGCTCGCGCAGGTCCGGCCGCTCGGGCGGGATGCATGGCAGCTGGGCCTCGTCGTGGATATACTCGGGCGGGATGTCGCCGTCGACCGCGGGGACGGAGCGCGCCTTGCTGGAAGACGAGGCGATGGAATAAGACGACCTATCGCTGGAGGAGAGCAGCACTGGCAGGGGCATGGCGGATGCTCATGCTGGAGCGGTGCCCTGTGGCATGGGCCAGGATCTAGACGATGGGGCTTTCCAGAAACCCCCCCCGAGAGTCTCGGGGTTGAGGGTGACGGCGATTCGGGGCCCCGGCTGCTGCTGCTGTTGGTGGACGGATGTGCCGTGATGCTTTTGTGGAGAGAGAGAGAGTGTGTGTGTGTGTGAGTGCGAGTGAGGGAGAGAGAGAGAAAGAGAGAGAGAGAGAGAGAGAGGGATGGTATATTTTTATTAGTCGAAATGATGATTGATTTTAAAAAAAAAATTGAAAAATAAAAAAAATAAAATCAAAACAAGACGGTGGTTGAAGATTGAAGATGGCGATAGCAGGTGTCCACGACGACGCCCGGAGCGCTTGGTGCTGGTGGAGCGTTGCTTGCGCTGCTCCCCAATAGCAACAGTCCCTAATAAAGCAGCAACCCTTACCTACCACCTAGGTACAACCTTACTAGGTACCTACTAGGTAGTATTTAGGTACCCTGGGTACCCCTGTATGGAGTAGCCCTTCCAACTCTCTCCAACTGGCACATGTATGGGGGGCTCCTGTGAATGCTACATAGGTACTCCGTACCTTTCTTTACCTTGACGGAGCACCTCTCTGCTGTAATATATATATACTCCATTAGGTACCTTGCGATGAGGCTAAGATTTTTTTTGATTTTTTTGATTTTTTTTTTTTGATTTTTTTTTTTTTGTGCCAAGGCAGGTTTTTGTATTTTTGGATCTTTGGAACGCCGGACACGACAATGATTTGGTGTGCTTTGGTTATGGGTTTGCAGGGCACCAATACCTTGGTACCTATAGTACTAACCTAGGTACTACTAGGTAGGTACTTACCTAAGTACCTAGGTACATAGTAGGTAGAGGTACCTTAGTAGGCAGTGCTTCAGTACCTCCTATAAAATAGGTACCTTGGGTTAGTGCTAACTTGAAGGTACTAGATACTAAGGCAGGGTTACCGCAGGCACCAAGGCAAACCTTGGAAGTTCGTTTTGCTATATACCTGTATTTCTGTATTTTCAGCGCATCCCGTCATTCCACAGATCAAGTCACAAATCTCGAATCACTTTTTGACGCATTGACAAGGCAAATTGGCCACAAAAAAAATCAATTCCATTTTTTTTTTTTTTTTTTTTTTTTTTTTTTTTTTTTTGGCAAATATCATACTAGTTCCCTGTTTCTGTTTAAACACCACTTGTATTTACTTCCACCAATTACAGGCCACCCCCCCCCCTTTTTTTTTCTTTTTTTTTTTCTTTTTTTTTTTTTGGGGGGGGGAGGGGGGGCCGCCAGCCAGCCAGAAGGAGGGGGGGAGGGGGGTATCTAAGCACATAATAGTACGCAGCATTCTCTCTGCCGCGCTAAATTCCTTCATCTCAAATCATAACGTAGGTACTGCACAAAACAAAACAAAAACAAAAAAAAAAAAAAAAAAAAAAAACCGGAGCAGCGAGGCATTCACTCAAAGTCATTCAGGAAGGGGAACATGGACGAGTTGGGGTGCAACTCGCCACAGCATGGACAGATTCTATCGTCGTCGTCGCTATCCCAGGCCGAATCCTCAACCTCATGTCCGTTCACCCGGGAGAACTGGATCCACGTGCGCTCGTCTGAGTCGTCACGAGCGACGGGAACCTTCTTCCAGAGGACCAACTTCTCCTCGCGGGTTGATGGGGGATGTCCTTCCTCGGCGGGGGCGGCGGGAAGGGTACCCACCTTGTGGTAACCCTCAAACGAATACAGGTGGAAGGGCTCGCCAATTTCTTCACTATCCTCGCCGAGCCCGAGAGCTTCCTCCTCCAATTCCTCCTTGAGGTCCTTGTAGGCCCTGATGACGCGGGCGCACCAGACATCCCCCGGGAGACTCTGCAGGTTTTTGGGCCGTGCGATGAAAGCGGCGGACGCGTCGAGGTAGAGGCCTTCATCCTTCACCAGGCCACTCAGCTCAGCAGTGGCTTTCATGCCGACGTCGTCAAGCGGCATTCCAGTCACCTGGAGTTCATTCAGGGTGCATCCCAACTCGTGAGATGCTGTTTCGTGAAGATCGGATCCGGAAAATGGCAGCAGCGAATCCGAAAAGTTCACCAGGTCAAGTCGTAGAGACGACAGCGACGGAAGAAGCCTGGGCCTGGGGTTCTTTCTGTCCTTGTAGGCCGGGTCAAACGGCGCGCGCAGGGCCTGGAGGAAGTCGATGACCTGGTTCCAGGTGTAGCAGCGAAAGCCACCACGAACAAGAGGAGATTCCTTTGGGCGCATGTAAATCTTGAGAGGTTGATCCTTCTTTAGATCCGGGTGATAGCAGTGCCCGAGCTTGTGTCTGCGACGCTGATCATCGTAGTAGCGGGCAATGACGCGGAGGTTGACGTGCAAGATCTTGTGGCGATACTGAAAGCTGAGCTCGCCGAAGTTGCGGAGAGCCTGAGGGGTGGTAAAGACAAAATGGTTGGATTCCCAAAGGAGCCGGGTACCTTCGGCATGCATTGCTTTGCAAGTTGCTAGAAAATGAATGGCGATCTGATTACCTCTCTTCTTCTCTTCGTTGGTTAGATTCTCGGGCGTAAGAGCGCTCAGCGGGTCGATGATGGGATGCTCGCTCTTCATGGCAAACTTGAGAATCCGCAAGAGGACTTCGATTGGTAAGAGCGGCGAAACCGATCCATCGGGGCCGGTACCGGACGATCGAGTCTTGCGCCTCGTGGGGTCGTTTTGATTCAGATGTGCCTGCGCCAGTGGTGACCAAGAGATTCCATTTTCACGAAGAATGCGCTTCAGTCTCATATTCTCCTCGACGAGCATCTGGTTGGTCCGGCGAAGAGGGTCCTGGTAGGCAATCCATGCCTGGTCCTCCTTATCGCGGCATTCCCACGGAAACACAAGCTGTGAAGAGCGTAAACATTTCCATCAACCACCTTAAAAAAAAAAAAAAAATGTGATGGGTTGGTTGGCATCTCCTTACCTGTTCAACCATCCTGCGGCAGTTTTTTTTTTTTTTTTTTTTTTTTTTGCACAAACGGAGAAGATCGAATGACAATTGATACCCGACACGGGTGACGATAATACGTTGCTGCCGATACGCCGAATGGGGTAAACCGACGATGATTGACACGATGAGACACGATGGAACGATGAAGGTGTGGGAGATGAGAGTTCAAATCAAGTCGGAGAGAAAGACGAAGAAAGAAATGGCACACAAGCAGCCGGCCTTGTGCGACTCGATGCCAGGTTTACTTTCTTCCTTTTCCCCCCTTCGGCCCTCTGCCGGTGCAGTGAATAAGAAGGGATGGACTCCCGCAGCTGGTGGACAAGCGGCGGGCAGGGGAAAAAAAAAACGATTATTGGGCTCTGATTCACAGAACGAATGGAGCGGCTCGCCCAAGACCAGGCAAGCTGGCAGTCGACAGGGGCGCCCGCAGTCGGGAGTTCTTTGGGTTTAGAAATGGCCAGATTTGAGAGCGGATGACGCAACCGGAAATTCTGCCAGAAAAGAGAGAGACGACAGGGGGGGCAGAGGAAGAGGAAGAGGAAGAGGATGGAGGGAAGAAGAAAGAGGAAGAAGAAAGAAAGAGGAAGAGAAAGAGGAAGAAGAGGAAGAAGAAGAGGAAGAAGAGGAAGAAGAGGAAGAAGAGGAAGAAGAGGAAGAAGAGGAAGAAGAGGAGAATGGAGAGAAGAGGAAGAGGAAGAAGAGGAGGATGGAGAGAAGAAGGAAGAAACAAACTTCGAAACTGGCAAAAAAAAAGAAAAGAAAAAAGAAAAAAAAAAAAGGCGGGCGAGAAACCCGAGCCGTGCGACCCGGAGATGGGCTAAAAAAAAAAAACCCCCGAGGGAAGGAGGGAAAAACGAACGATTCCAGCTCAGCTCGCCGGCAAAAAAAAGTTGGGGAGGCTCAGCCCAAAAGTTTCGGACGAACTGGCGCAATCCTTTGCCCACGGAGAGGGAGGGGGGGGGGGCTGATAAGCCACCACCACCACCAAAACTTTTTTTTCCTTTTCCCAGCAAGAGCACCCCCTATCCGGCCTGGCAGTTGGTGCCCTCGTGCCTGCCGAGCTCTTTTGGGTTTGGGTGGGAATAACATAACCGGCGGGATAACGGCGCGGGGGAACAGGAAGCAACGAACGGGGGAGGACGGCGTTCAATTAACGGCATCCGCAACGGAACTCGAACTTGGGGGTACTTGTTTCGTATTAGCATACCACTACTAGGTACTACTACTACTAGGTAGGTGGTAAAGTACTACCTTGGGTACTGTTGTGTATACGTAAGGTAGTAGTATGTATAACCTTATCTAGATGCAAACAATGAGGAGGCTACCTACCTTACTACTACTACTAAGGTAGTACTAATGAGCAAATTGGCTGCTGCGATTTCAACGTGATGCGTCATTCGTCTGCCCATCGGTCGTTCTGGGTCTTTTGTATATCGCTGGCTCCCAGTTCCCGGCTATTCACGTAAAAAAAATTAAAAATAAATAAATTAATTAATTAATAAAATAAAATCTACACCCGAATCACAAAAAAAAAAAAAAACAGAGTTTCGAATAGGAAAACAAAAACAAACAGAGTTTCCGATTTTTGGCTCGGCTTTTCTATATCCTTGTCTATCCAATGTTGAGGGCAAGTTGTTGGAAAACCCCCCGGTTAAACATCTTGTTAGGCCCCCCCCCCTTACTCAACTTAATTTCATTATAACGGTTCTAACGGTGCCACAGTTGGTGTTGGTGTTGTGTGGCTAAAACCAAAACCCCATCTTGCTGACGTCAATGGCTCTTCAACGATCTCATGGCAACCTTCGCCCCCCCCCCCACATGTTGCTTTTGATAAGCTCCAACATACGTATATATGATGGATATGGTGTATCATAGGCTTCTCAATTGCGGTGGCTATTTCTCAATAATTTTTTTTATTGAGGGGGGGCTATATAAGTAAAAACGGCAAAAATGTTCCCGTGTGAGAGTAAAATGCCACTGCCCGTTTCATCACACCCCGTTGGAGCAACATCACAGTGAGTCAAGTATACAACAACCAAATCAAACAATCAACAATGTCGACTTCCAGTGCGCCTCTCGGCGACAAGCCCGCCGACCCCTATACCAGAGTCAACAAAGACGAGGTTGACCCGCAAACGATGGTCATCGATCTCCTCGACTTCATCACCAGATGCAAGTTTGGCATGTTGACGACCGTCGAGGCTTCGTCCCACAACAATCTCGTCTCGCGCTGCATGGGTTTGGCCGCCACGGTAAGTGCAGAATGGCAGACGGTGTGATGCTAAAAAAAAAATTGAAAGAAAAAAATTGAAAAAAATGAAAAAAAAATTGAAAAAAAAAAATGAAAAAAAGAAAAAGTAAAAAAGTAAAAAAGAAAAAAGAAAAAAAGAAAAAAGAAAAAAAGGCGATTCTCGACCAATTTGACACGCGTGATATAGGAATCCGGCGGCATCGACCTCCTCTTCCACACCAATACCGAGTCCGGCAAGACCAACGACCTGTCCAACGATCCCCACGTAAACGTATCCTTCATCAACAGCTCCGGCGAATGGGCTTCCATCTCGGGCCAGGCGAGCGTTGTGACGGATCGCGAGCTGGTCAAGAAGACCTACAGCAACGAGCTCAGGGCATGGCTGGGCGACCTCGGTGACGGGGTTCACGACGGCTCGCAAAACGATCCCCGGATTGGCATCATCCGAGTCAAGACGACCACCGTCACCTATTCACTGGCGGCTGGCAATTTCATCAGCCGTGCTGCCGAGGTTGCGCAAGGGGTTCTCACCGGGAAGCCTGCTCATGTGCATAAGCTCCGGGAGATGTCAGCTGAGGATGTGAAGAATTGGCGTGCCTCGAACGTCTAGCTGCGGGTTCACCAAAAAAAAAAAAAAAGATGGGGAAAAAGGGATGGGGGGAATGGATCACATGTACTACCATCATCGAGGTGTAAAATTGTTGATGAAACATGAATTTTTTTCTTTCCCTTTTTTTCCCTTTTTTTTCTTCTTTTTCTTCTTTTTTCCGTTTTTGCATAAATCATCATCGCATCCTTCAGCTCACTGCTTCCCGTACTCTTCTTTCCATATCCTATCCCACTTCTCCTTGTCGACGGCAAATTCCCGCACGAAATCGCGCTCTAGCTCGTGAGCCCTCCTGCCCAGCAGGACAAGGCTGTGCAAGGGCGGCCCCAGCTCCTCGTCAGCAGAGCACAGCTCTTCGAGGGTTCCCGCGACAAACTTTTCCGTCTTGCCGCCCACTCGGGCGGCGCCGATGGCCAGGCTGTCTCTGCCGTACACGCCCTCCTGACGCTCCTCTTCCGTCTCCAGCATCTGCTGCGCGCACTGCCCGACGGTCATGTACCGAGGAGGCTCGTAGATGAGTCTGCCCCTGGCCATGTTCTCCAAGCTCTGCTCCTTGACTTTGATGTCGACCAAGACCAACGTATGCAGCCCAACGTTGCGATTCTCCTTGATCCTGTCGTAAAAGGAAGACGGCTTCCATGTCTCGGTGAAGAAGACCATGGAAACGGTCTGTCCAAAGTTGTACAGCTGAAGGCCGCAAGCTCCGATGCCGGACAGGATGGAGGCATTCGGCACTGTCCGCACGGGAATGGACAGTTGGCGAGCTCGGATAACGAGGTCGGTGTGTGTAGTCGCACTGCAGCGGGCAAAGTCAGTCAAGTTGTAAGTAAAGTAAGCGGCAGCCATTGAAAATCAATGAATGGCCTGGGGCGCAGAGGCAAAGGAACCAAACCCAAAGGGGTCTCCAACGACGCAAAAGGCGACGTCCTCGTTTTGCGCATTCCGGAGAATCTCGTCGCTGTTTGATTCGACCATCTCACGGTCGGCAATGGTCATCGATCGCCCATAATAGCTTTCCTACTCTGAGCGTCAGCGTTAGCTGTTTATTGCCACGGACGGCATCCATGCTTGTGTAAATGTGTGTGTGTGTGCGTATACGTACAAGGACGGATTGATCCACGAGCAGAATGCTTGTGTAAGCCTCGAGATAGACCCTGGAGGCCTTCTTCACCACTTCGAGGCCCTTGACGGTGATATCCGTCTCGTCGGAGAGACCCAGGCCAACAAGGTACAACATACTGAACTGGCTCGATGTTCGCATGCAGAAAAAAAAAAAAAAAAAAAAAAAAAAGTTGGGAAAACCTCGTCCTCGAGAGGGCGGCCCCCGCGGTGGGGGGTTGAGAATTGTTCTTATCTTAGCGCCTATTTGACCCTTGTCTGCCGCTTACTACTAGTACTAATGAAGTTACTACTACTACTATAGTAGGTAGTACCTCAGTAGTACGTATAACAGCAATAGCAAGATAAGGTACCTAGTACTTGGTCATTTTACCAATTTGGAAAGCTTCAGAACGGATCTTGAATGTTTGGTTCATTTTTTTCCTGCATCATTTTCAACCACGCAATAACCCCCCCCTTTTTCTTCTTCTTCTTCTTCTCTCCCCCTTTCACCATGTCTGATTCAAAGAACAAAAGCGCATACGGAGTGGCGCCATCCGATACCGATTTCCGCAAGAATTGGGATCTAGACGAATATGCCGCCAAAGCCAAGGAACGCGAAGCCAAAGAGAAGGAGGAGGCCAAGGCGCGATACGAGGCCAAACTCGCCGGCAAGAAGTACCACAAGCCCATGACGGGCAACGAGACGTACACCTCGGCACGGCGGAACATCATCGACGTCAGCGCGCAGGTTGGAAAGACGCAGCTGGTGCCTGCAGGAGCGGGCGTTGGCAAACGGGGCCGAGGTGCTGGTTTCTACTGCGAGGCCTGCGACCTTACGTTCAAGGACAACTTGCAATGGGTCGAGGTATGTAATCATATGGGACGGTGGTGGGTTCGATGTTTACTTTTTTTTTTTTTTTGTTCTAATCGACCACGCGTAGCACTTGAATACGACCCAGCACCTGCTCAACACTGGGCAGACCACCGAGGTCAAGCGGGCCACCCTCGAGGAGGTGCACGAGCGAATCGAGTTTTACATCCGTCGGAAAGAGGACCTGGACAAGGAAAAAACCACCAGCTTGCAAGACAGGCTGCAGCTGAGAGAAGAAGAGATGCACAAGGAAGCAGAGGAGAAGAGGAAGAAGCGCAGAGACGAGGCGGAGAAGAAACGGCAGGAGAAGGAGCAGGCGGCCAAGGTCAAGACGGAATACGGCGACGACGTGCGGATCGAAGGAGAGCATGACGAGGACGACATGATGGCGCAGATGGGGTTTACCGGCTTTGGATCGTCGAAGAAGAAATGAAATACGATGGCGTGTGCATCTGTTTCAAAGGAAGAGAGGGAAAGAGAGAGAGGGAGAGGGAGAGGGAGACGGCTTTATGATACCCAGACTGGAGCGCGCGTAGAGTGAGTTTAAGCACGCCCAAGTTGTACGGAGAGACATTCAAGTTGGACAATTTCAGCGTATGGATAATACAAGGCTGGCTAGGCTATGCATGTTGGCGCAAATCATCTCTGCCATGTAATTTTTTTTTAAAAAAAAAACATGATATTTCGAAACCGAGACCTCGTCTCTCTCTCTCTCTCTCTCTCTTTCTTTTTTTTAATTTTTTTTTTCCCTTTTCCCAACACCTGGATAAAGTCGCAAGAGTCGCAAGTTTCGCCATCCAGCCGGTGCCGGAATAGCGGACCTTTTTTTTTTTTTGGGCCGCCCCGCACAGCTGTCAGTACCTATTAGATAGATAAGCCAGTACCTAAAGTAAGTACTATATATAGTAGGTATCTAAGGTACCCTAATAAGAGAGGCAGTGGTAGTACGTTCTAGTACGTACCTAGTAGTAGCTACTCCGTATCTTAGGTAGGGATGGTAGGCATCGTTTTCCCGCCATAGGTATCAGCGCCCTTTCTTGAATCAATTTTTTCATTCATTCATTCATTTATTCATTTATTTATTGAAAAAAAAAAAAATTTCGCCCCTGCCTCTACGCCTCGGCCATTTCGCGATAAAAATCCCGCTCCGGCCGCCCTCAACCCACGACGAAGGAGCATCGGCAAGGCACACCCCCCCCTTCTGCAACCCGAATCCGCGCTCGATCGCCTCCTCCAGCATCCGCCGGCCGTCAAACGATGGCTTCAGCCGGCGCCGCCGCGGCGTCTCTGCTGAGGCGCCAGCTCAAGGAGATGCAGTCGGGCAAGGACCTGCCCGGCATCTCGTGCGGCCTCGTCAACGACAACCACATCTTCGAGTGGGAAGTGATGCTCATGATCAACGACGACTGCAAATACTACGGCGGTGCGTACCTGCTCCTCCCCTTCCCTAGCCCTCGGCCACGGCCAAAGTTCGCGGGAGCATCTCGAAAGCTGACTTTGGAATTTACCTCTCCTTTCTTTTGGGGGTTTTCTTTTCCCTTTTTTTTTTTCTCTTGGGGGGGTATAACAGGAGGCAACTTTCGTGCTCGTCTCGTTTTCCCAGACAACTACCCCCACATGCCCCCCTCGCTCACCTTCCAAGACCCCATCCCGTTCCACCCAAACATCTACGAGAACGGCAAGCTGTGCATCTCCATCCTGCACCCCCCCGAGGAAGACCAGTACGGCTACGAGTCCGCCTCCGAGCGCTGGAGCCCCGTCCAGACTCCCGAGACGATCCTCCTCAGCATCATCAGCCTTTTCTACAGCCCCAACGAGGAGAGCCCTGCGAATGTCGAGGCGGCAAGGATGTTGCGTGAGGAGAAGGAGGGAAAGCATAAAGATTATAGGAGGCGATGCCGAAAGTGCGTGAGGGAGAGTCTCGGAGAAGACTAAGCCGGAGGAAGAGATGCCGAAAACAAAGAAGTAAAAAAAAAAAAGGGAGCGGGTTGGATCAGGATGTATGCATTGGCGCGATGGAATTCTTTTTTTTTTCAATATAAAAAGTGGATGGCGTTTTAGTGGAGGACGGGATGTCTTGATGTTGGCATTTGTTTGGCGTCTTTTGGAAATGCTGCGTTCGTTTAAGGAGCCCTGACTCGGGTTGATGGCAAACTATCAGCGGCGCGATGAGAGAGGAGAGAGCTCGTCAAGAGAGCAGCGGTTCAAAAAAAAAAAAGTGCAAAGTGCAATCGGCATCCATCGGGTTGCCATTCAAGGAGAATTGAAATCAATGTGTCAATGCCCCGATTCGTCCAACTTCACCTATGTCTGCTTGGCCACTCCTATCAATGGGCCCACGACGCTGTCCCATTCTTCATCCCAGCGCCGCGAGCCCTCCTCCATGGCGCCCTTCTTCAGCCTGGCCAGCTCTTGCGCTCCCTCAGGGCTCAGCAGCCGCCTCAAAATGTCGGTCAGCTGCGGCGCTGTTTCAAAGCCACAGCCGTTGTGTCCTTCCTTTACCAGCTCTCCGATGCTCTCAAACCCGGCATACGCAGCCACGGGAAGTCCCGCCCCAAACATGTCCACCACCTTCATCGGAAGGTCCACTCCAGAGCTGGATTTGTGGAGGGAGATGCCGAGATCGGCCGAGGCGAGGAGCGAGGCGTAGTCTCTATTCGAAAGCCACGCGGAGAGAACGCGAATGCCAGCAAGCTTACCGCCATCCTCGAGTTCCTTGATCTTGTCGAGGTAGGCCTGTCTCTGCGGGCCCTTGCCGGTGATGATGGCCAGGATGGGAGGGACGTCTTCCCGGCCCGAGGGTGGTGTGGCGTAGGCCATCAAGGCATCCAGCAGCATGCCAAAGTCCTCGTCCGCCGTCCAAGAGGTGCTGCTCACAACCAGGCGAAGGGCGCCATCGACAACATTCTTGGCGTGGTCCCTCGTCTCTGGTAGGCGCGAGAGAAAGTCGAGCCGAGCCTTGGGGGATGTGATGGGCCGGAATAGCTCGGCCGGCCGGTCGTGGAGCGTGTGGACGGGATTTCTGAGGTGGAATTTGCCTCCGGCTCGGAGCTGCTTCGCCATGGCGTCTGTGACTGCGAGGTTCGCATGTCCGAGATGTCGGCCCAGTCGCATCTCGTACAGCTTGTAAAAGGGCACGAGGGGCCGGAGCAGAGTCTTCTGAGCTAGGATAGTATGGCCATAGTTGTGCCAGTCGACAATGACTTTGCTACCTCGCATCCAGGAAACAAATAGGGCCACGTGGAACGTGGGGATGGACGGAGGGTTCTGTGAATTTGTTAGAATTTAACGCCGACATGGTTGCTCGGAACCAAGGGGAGTAAGGAAGGGCCAAAAAAAAAACCTGTCGTTGTTACCTGGATAATGATCCACTGAGCCGGGGGAGCAGTGTACATGAGCGTCATGAACAATGTCCAGAACTGCTGAATGACCTTGGAAGGGATGTTGAGAAAAAAGGGCAGCGTCCCCCACGAGATCCATTCCGGCTGAGGGGCGAGAGGGTAAACAGTGACGTTGGGATTACCAATGAGGTCGGGATGTCTCGCCGTCTCTATGAAGACAAACAAGAGAAGATGTAAGTAAGCAAACCTCCGTTGAGGCAAAAGAAGAAGAAGAAGAAGAAGAAGAAGAAGAAGAAGAAAATGTGCTTGAAGCGCTCTCTCGGCCCCCCCCCCTTACCTTTATAGCCGACAATGTCAACTTTCCTCCCGTTCTTGGCAACGCTCAGAGCATGATACTGCATCCGCGGACTCCTGCCGATGTCGCCCACCACCAGAATCTGAACGTGTTCATCCTCCGGCTTCTCGGCAGGATGGTAGCGAGTCGGGATGGCATCGAGCGACTTCTTCCCCAGCCACAGGACGAAGGAGTAGGCGTAGGTGAGGGCAATGACGGATAAGCCGCCGAAGAGCGCAGATAGGGCGAATGAGGCGTAGTAGGCAGCGGACATTTTGGGCAAACGAAAGGCCCCTGGGAGAGGCCGTCCAGATGAAAGCCCGGCGGCAGGAGATATCTGGGGAGAGACCGTCGCGGCAAGCGTTCTATTATGGCCTCGCTCTCAGGACACCTCGATGCAAATGGAGAGAGAGAGGGTTCTGGGGCCTCGCGCAACGCCACATTGAGGACAGAGCGCAGGCCGGGCTCATCTATCAGGATTTGTTTGGCCGGTGCCGTGTAGGTGGTTGATGGATGGCCTGTGTTTTTGCACCGCCTCAAGGCAAAGCTGCCAAGGGCTTTTTTTTTTTTTTTTTTTTTTTTTTTTTTTTTTTTTTTTTTTTTTTTGGTGGTTTCGGCAGCGCTCATTGGGAACTTTTGGCTTGTGGCGCAGACGGGCGTGGCTTGTGCGGCGCTGGCCAAATTTCGAAAATCCCCCGATGAACATACATGTAGTACTAATACGTGTGGCAATTCCATGACTCGGGAGCAGGTATTCCGTGCTCCGTATTCCGTATATTCCGTATGTACATACATGATAAGGCGCCACATGCAATGGAGATCGTGGGGGCGGTCAGTTAAAGGCCAATCAGTGCTCGTCGCGATGCAGGACATTGTGGTAACCTACTTTATACGGAGCAACTCGGTGGGCAGGTGTTTTGCTGGGCACGTACGGAGTACGGAGTATGTACTCTGTACCTGTGTGTGTGTCTGTGTGGTTGTTGAGCTTCTCTCGCCTTATCTTATCTTATCCCCAGGGTTGCGCTGCTATGTATGTACATACTCCGTACATTAGTACTAGGTACAAAGGTTTGTACTACTCTGTCTAGCATCGCACCCTGTACTCCGTAGAGGCGAGGGAGTTTATTTTAGTTTAATCTTCTTGCTAAAATTGTTTCTCTCTCTCTCTCTCTCTCTCTCTCTCAAATGGCTCATCTTGACAAAAAGCGCCAGTTTACCTTCTCGTCACGCGGCGGTGCCCTTGAGCGGTTATGGGCATTGTTAACCTTGCACCCTGGTCAAGTGCATACTAAGGTACTACACTAAGGTACCTAGTACTACTACCTGAGGTATACTAGTAAGTACTAAGATAACTGTCGCCATCTTGCCGAGGATTTACACGCATCACCACATCGCTTCAAGCTACGGATACACGGGCATCGATTGAATGTGAGCCCCCTGTTGGTTGGCTGCCATGTCGGATTCCGCGCACACTTCCTTGCCCGGCCAACATTGGCCCGAAACCCCCTTTTTCCACAAGCCCATTTTTCAAACGACGCAAAGTATTTTTAAGTTTCCGCCCCCCAAACCAGAAGCACCCCGATTGCGTCACTGTGCCTGATGGACGCGTCTCAACTTGCAGCACTTGGCATCTCATCTCATCTCATCCCATCTTGTCTCGCTGCTGGTACCTCGGGCGCTATCCCCCGCCTTACCAATGATACCTTGGCCAGGCGCTCCGGCGGGTACCGCGCCATCCAGCGCTTGGTGCGACGGTACCTGCCGCTAGTCCCACGCTGATTAGCCACTGCCCGCATTCGCTAGCCCCAAAGGTTTTTTTTTTTTTTTTTTTGCTTCCAATGGCTGTGTTTGAGCCACCCCGAGCGCCTCCCACGTGCCCCGCAGCTCTCTGTAAAGTCGGTCACACTCAGGTTGCTTTGGATAAGGTAGCGCACTATATACTAGGTAGTACCTTATATATGTAACTGTATCTTATTATGGCACCAGTTCGTTGTACGTACTTTTCTTTTCTTTTTTTTTCGTTCTCGTAAAAAAATTATTTTTGAATTTATTTTTGAATTTTATTTTTGAATTTTTTTTTCGGCGCTTGTTCCCCTATTTGGTCAGCCTAGCTTGGCCCCATTTGGCAGCCTGTCCATCTCCTTCGAACGACGGACTCAAGTTGGCGGGAGGGGGACCGTCTTCTCGACCTCCCACCTTCCACTTGACTTGTTGATACTATTCGCGCGAGACTGCGTCTTGTCGTGCCAATTGCCTCGTCTGGTCTGGCGTACGAAGGCTTGATGCGGCTGCCAGCGATTCTCTGGAAGACGACGACGCATCTCTCGTAGCGCAGCAACGCGTCCCAGGAACCAACCACCAAACCCCAAAAAAAAAAAAAAACCCCCCGGCAGGCGACGACGACGACGACGACGACGACGACAACGACAACGACATACAATGGATGCATCGTATTCGCTGCCGTCGTCGGCATTGCCGCACGCACACCGGCTTCACACGCACTCTCAGCCGGCGTCACTAAATGCCTGGCGAATGACCGTGTCGAGCGACAGTCTGCCGTCGCAGCTGGAAGGCGACGAAGATGGGGACCAGGGCCATGATCAAGACCACGACCACGATCACGACCACGATCATGATCACGATTATAGTCACGGCCACTCGCACTCCGACTCGCACTCGCGCTCGTATGCGTATTCGCACTCGCCGCCGTTGCCCTCTCCCTCCTTCTTGCATGCACACTCCTACAGCTATCCGCACCACGGACGCAGTGCCTCGCAAGCTTCCAACGCCAGCTCCACCATGCTACAGGAGCAGTCGATGGGGGGCATGGGGAATGATAGGTCCCTGGGGCGGAGGAGCCGCTATACACCAGAGGCCATCGGCGAAGCTGCTCGCGACCACGACTGCGATCACGGCCATGACCATGACCATGACCATGACCGTGGCCACGGCCACGGCCACGGCCACCCTCTTGCTCATTCGCACTCTCACTCGCACTCGCACTCGCTTTTGCACTCTCATGACCACGGCCACGGTCATGGCCATCACCAAGGCCATAGCCATAGCCATGACGTTGGCCACAGCCATGGCTCCGAGCGGTCTTTCTTCACAAGGACAATCCTTCCATTTACCGTTGGCTGGCCCATTCTTTATGCTATATTGGCCGAGAAAGACTCAAGGCGGATTTTCTACTTTATGACGTATGTCTTCGCCCATGGCGACCTTGCTTGGTTCCGAGCGGCAGCGACTAATAATAGCACGGCGCAGGCTCAACTTTGGTTTCATGATCATCCAGGCCTTTTACGGCTATGTGACCGACTCGCTGGGTCTCCTCAGTGATAGCATTCACATGTTTTTCGACTGCGTTGCCTTGCTCGTGGGATTACTAGCGGCCGTAATGAGCAAATGGCCAAAGAGCCAACGGTTCCCCTATGGCTTCGGAAAAGTCGAAACGCTGAGCGGGTTCGCCAATGGCATTCTCTTGATGTAGGTATCTATCCGTTACAGTACATGACATGTTGGCTACCGACAGACCTGACCTGACTCGACTTTTTTTTTTTTCCCCTCTTTTGTTTAGGCTCCTGAGTGTTGAAATCGCGTTTGAGGCGTTTGAGCGATTGTGGGAAGGGACACAGACGAAGCGTCTCGGTGAGCTCTTCCTCGTCAGCAGCATTGGCTTGGCCGTGAATTTGATTGGAATGATGGCTTTTGGACACCATCACCACGGCCATGACCATGGCCACAGTCACGGCCACGGCCACTCTCATGGCGAGAAGCACGGCCACCATGGTTGCGGGCATGGCCATGACCACGAAAACGAAAACGAAAACATGCGTGGCATCTATCTGCATGTTCTGGCGGATACTTTGGGCAGCGTCTCGGTCATTGTATCCACCGTCTTGACGAGCTTCTGGGGCTGGTCTGGATGGGATCCGCTAGCCTCCTGCTTTATCGCCATCCTCATCTTTTTATCTGCGCAGCCGCTTGTGTTTTCGTCAGCGAAGCGGCTGCTTTTGACCGTTCCCGAGGGCGTCGAGTACAACCTGCGGAACATTCTTGCGGGCATCGGGCAGCAGCGAGGCGTCGTAAGCTATTCAACGCCGAAATTCTGGATGGACGACCACGGGGGCGACAAACTCCTGGGCATTGTTCACGTCACGGTGGCCCGCGGCGCCGCCCTGGAGGACACCAAAGATCGTGTCCGAGAGTACCTGCTCAGGGAGGGCGTCGACGCGGTCATACAGGTTGAGAGAGATGGGGACAATGGGTGCTGGTGTGCTAGGGGACGAGCCATGGCCAACCCGCCGCAGACGACGAAGCAATTCTAGCGGAAGGGTTTGCGGCTTGCCAAGTGGCTTGGGGGCTCAGGCACCTGGGCCGTTCTTCCGCTTACCCAAGAAGTGCCGCTAGAACACACACAATGCCCGGGAACATTTACGGCGCCGCAGCGCTTTGTTTCTTTTCGTTTTGGGGGATGGTTTTTTTTTTTTTTTTTTTTTCATATTTTCTTTTCTTTTTCTTTTCTTTTGTTTTCTTCATCTCTTCTTTTTTTTCTTCTCCTTTTTTGCATTCGAATTATGTGAACAGCGGCAGTGCCACTGGAGGGGATGTATATATACATATATATGTTACAAACGAAGTGGAACAATTGGCGTAATGGTTGCGCGTCCTGGGGGAGGGGGCTTCTTTTCTTTTCTTTTTCTTTTTCTTTTCTTTTTCTTGTCTTTTCTTTTTCTTGTCTTTTCTTTTTCTTGTCTTTTCTTTTGTCTTTATTTCTTTCTATTTTTTGTATTTTTTTTGTGTTTTTTTTTTGTGCCTTTGTTTCTTTCTATTTTTTTTTTTTGGTCTTGGTGTTTAGGATATGCTTCTTGTCTATAATTGGTTCCTGGTTACATGCATATACTGGAAGAAATACGGAGTATATACTCAGTACATACCTCGAAAGCCGCTCTCTGCGGATTGGAATTGGTACTATATTCAGCCAACAGGTACAAGTACAAGTTCCCATCCCTTTCATCTGGCGCTGAGGAATTATGCTCCCTATTCCTGCATTATTTCGCCTCATTGGAAGGATAAAAACTCCCTATTCAGAATGCAGATGGATGAATAATAAGCATAACTACTAACCTACCTTAGCACTATACCTTACTAGACCTTACTAGACCTAGTACCTTAGTAGGACTAGTATGTCAGGCTAAAATCCTGCCAAACATGAAGCTCCGCAGCTGGTTGGCCTCTGCCTTGGTCTCTTATATAATAATAAGGTGGTATTAATGCACAGCCTGAGGATACGTCAAGGGATGCCTAGAATGGCATTCTGAGTCTGGAATTCCTGCAAGTTCCATACCTGTTCCCTTCACTTACCAACACAACACCGCCAGGCAGCAGAAGAACATCCTGTTTGCTCACGCCCTCGGGTGAGTCATTTCAGACAAAATGGGTAATACACAGCCACGGCCCTTTGGGTAAATAACGTCCAGCTAACATTTGGCCAGATCATGACAAGGTATGCATGCTGTGGCGGTCGCCTGAACCCCCTCCCGGACAAGGCCATCCCATAGGATAACCAATGAGCCACAAACTCTAGACATACTGCCAGCTATGCGGCGTCATCTTCAACATTAACCGAATAAGAACGCACAACGAGCCTCGAAGCGCCGCCTGGGGCAACACTTTTACTAGCAGGCACAACGGCTGGGACTGGGTTCCAGTTTCCGGCTTGGACGAGCAGGATTGCCCTGATGGGGGGTGTGCTTCGGTTTACCGGGGAAGGCCGGCCTGGGAGCGGAGGTTTCACCCACGCCTATACCTAGACGACCCAGACGATGCTACGTATGTGCGTGAGAGCGAGGGCGAGAGCGAGGATGAGAGCGACCCCCTGGAGTATGACTCGAATGCGGAGGATGATGACGAGAGCGAGTCGACGGGAGAAGGAGGCGAGACAAACTCGCCGCTGCCTCGAGAGCCGTCCCCAGAGAACGAATGGGTCTTCGATATTAGCGGACTCGACTCCCAGGAATACGACGTCGAGTTCCTACCGTTGTCCGCACCCTACGACGACGAAGACGGCGGAATCAAAGACGAAGATGTGGAACACGATCCAAGCATCACATCACTCTCGACAACCCGCAAATATGAACACATCGCCGGCCCAGGCTGTTGCAACCTTGGAGGTTTCCACGGCGATAGGATTGCCGTCGAGGAGATGATGGACTGCCAAACCGTGCAGGGCGTCTTTCGCAAGTCCCAGGAGTGGGCGCCGCAGGACGACGATATGGATTTTGAGAGGGAATCTCAGCACTGCCGGCTTACGGGGCTCTCGGACTATATGCCTGCGCTTGGAGGGGGGTTGAGATGCGCGCCCGTTCGCGGTGAGGCAGTCCAGTGCACTGCGTCCAACGAGAGTGATGCTTGGAACAATGTACGTGGTTAAATTCCCCCCCCCCCCCAATCCCTCTCTCTCCCTCTTTCTCTCTCTCTCTCTCTCTCTTTAAAAGCAAATAAAAAAGGGGGGTTTCGTGGTTGAGCTAACAGAGGGTGAACAGATGTCCGGATGGGCAGTTCGCGTGCTTCCTTTCCACCCTACGTGCTTTGAAATTTTCATCAGGATAAGCAAGCAACGCATGGGTGTGGTCAGTCTCGACTCGCTGATGGAGCTCAAAAGCAATCAATTCACTGACATGTTTGGAGAACGACATCCGGATGTCGTAAATGCGAGCAGTGACGGCTGGAGCTGGCATTGTATGATTGGCTCCGAGTACCTCGCTGCAAACCCCATCTTCATACCTGGCTTCAGAGCTCTTTGCGAGGCTGCCGTGTCGAATGCGGAAAGCTTCGACAGCCGGAAGAGTCCGTTTCCGGAACGGCCGACAGGAGAGCAACCTTCCGTGGTGCCGCAAGATCCATTCTTGGAGCTGCCGGCCGAGCTTAAGCAGGCGATTGCTTGGCATCTCGGCTCTGGGGATATAGCTGCGCTACGGCTGGCATCTCGGGCTTTCTACCACCTCCCCATGTCTCTATGGCATACGTTGATGGTCCGGGAGATGCCGTGGATATACGAAGCCTGGTGTGACGACCCCACGCCGTATCCCTGGGCCATGGCGAACGCGACGGACCTGAAGCAGATGCGAGGGCAAGCAGAAGCGTACAGCCGTGAGCGAAGCCGCAGAGCCGAGGTGCTCAGAACTTACGAGCCTGATTTTTACCCCATCTGGGAAAGGAACGAGCCCGAATCTCCGCCTTGGTTCGAGACGCCCGGGTTCCGAGCCCAGCTGCAGCAGTCCGTGGACGCGAAGATGGCTATGGGGCCCATCAGGCTTCCGCGGGAGAAGACGAACTGGTACCAGCTTTATACGGATATCAAGGCAAACGAGAGGAGGCTGAAGGGATTGCGCAACAGGAAGAGGATATGGGCGAATGTCGGAGACATTGTTGGAAAGGTCAAGCAGAAATGGGAAGCCGGGTCGCGTGCTGAAGTCGGACTGTCTCCTCTGATGGTTATGGACGATTGAGTTGCGGTATATGTTATTTTCTTTTCTTTTCTATCTTGTCTTTCTTCTTTTTCTTCTCTTTCTTCTTTTTCTTCTTCTTTTTCTTTTTCTTTTTCTTTCTTCTTCTTCTTTTTCTTTTCTTTTTCTTTTATTTTTTTTTCTTTCATCTTCTTTTTTTTTTCTTTTTTTTCTATTTCTTCTATTTCTTCTATTTCTTCTATTTCTTCTTTTTCTTTTTTGTTTTCTTTTTTCTTTTTTTTTTCTTTTCTTTATTGTTGAGATTTTCTCCAATTTTTTTTTAAAAAAAGCCGTTTTATACAACCCTGACAGAAGAATGAAGTTTCCATATTTGCCCTTTTTTGCCTCTGCTGCCAATCACTCACAACTGACTACAACCCTCGCGATTATATTAGTTGGTCATAGAAATAGAAATAAGAAAAGTTTTTTTTTTTTTGGGTTTGACATGTGATTCACGTTGGGTAAAAATGACAAAGGTGGGGTAAATCCCCCATTTCCCCCCATTTCCCCCCCCCCCCCCTCCTTTTACCCCACGGGTACTTACTTTAGTTACAAGTTTTCTTTCGGTAAAACTGCGGCCAAATAGGCCCGTTAAATTTTTTTTTTTCTTGGTTGATTTTATTACACCCTGAGAACGAACGGTTGTCAATCGGCAGCCATTATCAGATGCGCCTCGAGCAAGTTTTGTAAAGCGAAATGAGAAATTCGACTTTATTATATCTTGGAGGTGATTTTGCGTCTTTATCCAGCTGCAGCGGGCATTTGCATTGGTGGGGGCTTGATTGACCAACGATCTGAGAAAGCCAAATCAAAGGTCTCTCTGCCAATGAATGGCCCGAATGATATAATAAGTTCTGAACAAGATGACTCGGTAGATATGAAAAAAAAAAAAAAAAACTAGTTCGCGCGAACACGACAGCCACTCGTTTCGACACTATTTTTTATTTATTTATTAAAAAAATGAGAAATTGTCTTCCAAATGCTCTTAACACAATTCATTGTTCTTTAAGGACTCGTTTTGTTTATTGTTGTCAAGCCCATGGCAAGCCGCTGCCTCGAAGCTACGCTTTTCCAAACAGGGGTAGGTTAAAATAACAACTTACCCACTTAGGTAAGGTGTAAGGTAGGTACTTAGGTACCTACTACTATGTACCAGTGCGCTACTCATTAGTCAGCGGGTCCCCCGGATTACCATCAAGGTACTCCGTACTAGGTAGTACTACTGAGGTACTAAAGGTAGGTGCCTGTCACGCGGGGCCGACAAACGGAGCGAAGCAGCCGCAGGCCGAGGTTCGAGGCGGGGGGAACCAAGGCAAAAGGATGGGGGAGAGATTCGCAAAAGAGCCATATATGGGCACTTGGGCCCTTGTCGATATGCAGCAACAGGGGCATATCGGCTGCCGAAACTCGTTACTGAATAGGTACTCGCTACTACCTTACCTACCTTAGGTACTATACCTACCTAGCAGTTACTAATAGTATGTAGTACCTTTACAGCTGAATGCAGGTAGCAGTACCTTTGCGTACCCCCGCAAAGGGGCTAAAGCATGTACAGGGTACTGCTGCCTAGGTACTACCTTACTCAATTTAGGTTACTGACTGACATGTGCAAACCGACAAAAGGTACCTACTCCGTACCGCTCTCGCACAGATGGGACAGCAAAAATGTTCATCTGTCGTCGTCACGAGGGGGGATTTTTTTTTTTCAACATCTCCCGAACGGCGAGCCAGAAGGAGGACACAAATTGTTTTTCTTTTCTTCCATTTTGTCTGTTGGCTGAGCATCCACTCGTCCGGACGGCCAATCCTCCGCTCACCCATCCAACGCCCCCCCCTCCAACAACGCCTGCCGGTACTCCGTTCTCCGTACAGGTACTACTATTTGGCACTACCTACTAAGGTATAGTAGCGTTAGGCACCTTGGGTACTAAGTACTGTTACTCTATACCTTTGGTAAGTAAGTACCTTTGGTGCTCCGTAGCGGTACTAAGAATGGAGATCTGGGGCCATACAAGTACTAGACCTTAGTAGGAGGTAGAGGTGCGCCACCGTGTCAGTCATGGTCCGTGCATGTATGTACTCGTACAATGTGCATTTTCCGCCTACGTGCATATCCAGACTCTGCCTATCCTGCCGCAAATTATGTATCGCCTTTCCCACATCTCCCATATCCTCCATATCATCTCTAATATTTTGCTTCTTCTTCTTCTTCTTCTTCTCCTCCTCCTCTTCCTCCTCCTTCTTCTCCCGCCTCGAATCCCCTCCTTTTTTTTTTTTTTTTTTTGTTTTTTGTTTGTTTTTTTTCTTTGCGCTTCTCCTCCGCCGCCATCATGTCCTCCTCTTCCAGCTCCGCCTCCCCCGCCGAGGCAGTCTCCCAGATCGCCGACAAGATTCCCTCTTCCCAAGAAGCCAAGCAGGCCGCTCAAGCTGCTGCCCCGGCAGCGCAATCCGCTCTTTGGTCTCAGCTGCGCGCCCTCGCTGCGGGAGGCTTTGGCGGTGTTTGCGCCGTCGTCGTCGGCCATCCGTTTGATCTGGTCAAGGTCCGCCTGCAGACGGCCGAGCGCGGCGTCTACTCGAGCGCCATTGACGTGGTGCGCAAGTCTGTCGCGCGAGATGGGCTGAGGAGGGGCCTGTACGCTGGTGTGAGCGCGCCGCTGGTTGGCGTTACGCCCATGTGTATGTTCTTTTTTTCTTTTTTCTTCCCTCTTTTTTCTTCTCTTGCTTCTTGGGGCTGCTGCCTCGTTTGCCGAGCCTCGGCACAACATGTATGTGTGTGCGAGAGCTAACAGAGTTTAATAAATACAGTCGCCGTATCCTTCTGGGGCTACGATCTCGGCAAGCAACTCATCGGCGGCGTTTCGACCATCGGCCCCGACGGCCTCTCTACCGGCCAGCTCGCCGCGGCCGGCTTCCTCTCCGCCATCCCCATGACGGCCATCACGGCTCCCTTCGAGCGCGTAAAGGTTATCCTGCAGGTCCAGGGCCAGAAGCAGCTCGCGCCCGGCGAGAAGCCCAAGTACAGCGGCGGTCTGGATGTTGTGCGCCAGCTGTACCGCGAGGGCGGCCTGCGCTCCGTCTTCCGTGGCAGCGCCGCCACGCTGGCCCGAGACGGCCCCGGAAGCGCCGCTTACTTCGCCGCCTACGAGGTCATCAAGCGCAAGCTGAGCCCCACGGACCCCGTCACGGGCAAGCCGACGGGCCAGCTGAGCCTGACGGCGGTGACCTGCGCCGGTGCCGGTGCCGGTGTCGCCATGTGGATTCCCGTCTTCCCCGTCGACACGGTCAAGTCCCGCCTGCAGACTGCCGAGGGCAACGTCACCATCGGGGGCGTCATCCGCGAGCTCTACGGAAAGGGCGGTTACAAGGCCTTCTTCCCCGGCTTCGGCCCGGCGCTGACCCGTGCGGTCCCGGCGAACGCAGCGACGTTTTTGGGCGTTGAGCTGGCACACCAGGCCATGAACAAGATGTTTGGTCCGAAATGATGATTTTGAGTTTATATATATATATATATATATATATATATATATATATACACGTGTTGGAAATTTCACAACTTTTTTTTTTTTGATATCATGGCAATGTATTTTTTGGGGAGGATATAAAAGGAATTTGGATTTGGAAGAATCAAGGTGAAAATAAAGGGAGGGGGGGAGGTGAAAGCGAAGACATACCCTCATGAGTTGTTTGGATATATATATATTTATTTTTTTCCCCCTCTTTACATGATGGGAGTCATGGAAAGGAATTAGACGGTTGTTGTGTACTGCAGTCCCCCAAATAGACTAGAGAGAGAGAGGCCTTTGCTGTTCTAGTGTTTTTTTTGTTTTCTCTCTCTTTCTTTTATTTTGCATCAGAATATGAGGGGAGACGCATGCATGTGCTGTATATAAATAATTATTCACCATAACTTGATCTTTTCAAGAGTTTTTTTTTTTTTTTTAATTTATTGGAAAAAAAAAAAAGAAAGAAAATAAGAAAGAAAGGGGGCAAACTACTGTAAAGTTTTTTTTTTGTTGTTGTTGTTGTTGTCATTCTGTCTGCATAGCTCTCTCTCTCTCTATAGCAGCTCCCATACGTAAAACACCAAAACACACGCGCGCGCGCGCGCGCCACAAGTTATATGTCTCCAGAATTCCCAGATTGCCCAATACGCTCGCTTTTATAGGGGGAAAAAAAGAAAGGAAAAGAAAGAAAAAGAAAGAAAAAAAAACACAAAAACAAAATACGCTATGGTAATAAATGTCACGTCGCATTCCCCGCGAAAAAAAAAAAAGAAGAAGAAAAAACAAAAAGAAAAAAGAAACAAGCTCCGTTTCCAGGGGATTCACCAGCCCTATTCGCCCGTGTGATCGCCTGCCTGGTCTGCTTGTCGATGGATAAAATCTCAAGACTCTCAAAAAGAGTCTCTCAGATTCCACATGAGCCGTCCCTCGCATTTGTTTGCTCTTAATTAAGCCGGCCGTTTCAGAATAAACGGGCCGTGAAACCAAATCACCCAATTGAAAAAGAAGAACAAGAACAAGAAGAAAAATAAGAGGAAAAAATGTAAACACATCTCTTCTTAGAAATGGGGAAAAAAAAAAGTGATAAGCATGGAGAGAGAAAGCGAAAGAGGTCAAGAGTTTCGTCATCGAGCCCTCTCGTTGACGGTCCATCTCCTCTTCGTTTGGCTCAAGTCCCTGAGCCTGTCCGCTTCGCTCGGCGGCATGGCCAGGTTCCACAGCCCCCCCAGATGCGACAGCGGCATCTCCTCCACGGGAGCCCCAAACGCTAGGTCCGTGTTGAGCTTGATGGGGGCGGCGAAGATGGGCCCCTTGGGGGACGCGGGAAGCTCCATCGCCGGGGGCAGGTCCGGGAATGGCTCCGACGGCTTTGCGCCCTGCGACGGTTTGATGTTTTCCTCCGAGATTGGCCTGAACCGCTTGTTGTCAAAGTCGGGGAGCATGCTGTCGTAATCGTCCACGGCCTCCTCGTCGACGTCGTCGATGAGACGCAACGCGGAGCGCGCGGGCGCCCACAGCCCCGACGACGAGACGCCGCCTCGTCCCACTGCGTAGCTGCCGCCCTCGTTGCCGCTCGGGAAGCCATAGCCCGTGCCCGTAGGCGGCGGCGCCATCCTTGGGGATCGCCGACTGGAGCCCGAGTCCCGCCTCGAGAAATGGCCCACGGACGGGTTTGCGGAAGTGCTCCGGCTGCCCACGGACGAGAGCGGCTCGAGAAGGGCAAAGGGGCTCTGGACGGGCCCTCCCACGGCAGGCGGGCCGGCCAACGTCGATGCCAATGTCGATGCCGATGCCGATGCCGATGCCGATGTCGATGCCGATGTCGATGCCGGTGCCGGTGCCGATGCCGGTGTGCGGCCGCGGCGGCCGGGCGGGCTCCAAGTGTTCTTAGGGGACGCGGGCCTTGCGGCGACGGACGCGCCAGAGTTGGATCGCAGGTGCTCGGTGCTGGCGGAGAGGCGTATCTCGTACAGGTCATCAACGGCGGCTTGCGGGGGCACGGAAGCGCCGCCGCCGCCGCCCTGCCGTCCCGACGCGAGGGCCAGGGCGCCGGCGTAGTCGGCCTCCGGCTTCCTGGCGGCCAGCGTGATGGAGGCGACTCCAACATCCATGAGGACGGGCTGGTGGGTGACGGCTCCGATCAGGGCGTTGCAGCCGGCGCCGTGGGACACGATGACGACGACCGTCTCCACCTCCTCTTCCTCCTCCTCGCCGTAGCCGCTGTCGCTGCAGCTGTGGTCGTTTTCGTTACTCGCCGGCGCGCAGAGCAGCTCGTCGGGATAGTCCGTCGTCGCATACCAGTTGAGCATCCTCTTCAGCCCCGAGCGGAAGCGGTGGTGCATCGACGTCCACTCCTCGCCCAGCGTCCCGCCGTGGCCAAAGTCGAGCGGCGGCCTCATCGAGTCCCACTGGTAGTCGACCACGACGCACGAGTCCCTGGCGTGGGCAACGAACCCGTCCGGTATCTTTCCGTTGCTCGATATGGCGTGCAAGGGCCGCGGGGGGGCGTAGCCCTTCTTCTGCTCCTGCGACGCAGAGGACAGGGCCGCGGCCATGGCCGAGGAGCTGAACAGGCTTCCGCCGCCGCCGCCCTGGTCCGGCGCGGGAGAGGCTGGCCGCTGCGAGGGAGACGAGACCGGCGAGCTCCAGAGAGCGCCTTTCGACGCCGGGCGACTGGCGCCGGGGACGGCAGCGCCCGCGTATATGCTGTAGTCCTCGCGCCGGAGCAGCTCGGCCTTTGCGCCGCCCATCATCAGGGCCGGCCCCGGGGGAGGGGTGATCATCTCAAAGTACTCGGGTGACAGCCACTCCCCCAGGAAGGTGTCCAGGCGCAGCAGGGCGGACTTGTGCGGGCTCTGCCGGCCGACGGGCGCCCTCCGCGGAACGACGACGTCGCAGGGCTGGTATATGGAGTCGGGGGCGGTCTGCGCAAGTCCCGAGCTGATGCCCACGGACGTCTGGACGCACCGCAGGAAGGGGGAGCTGTGGATGACGACCCGGAAACGCCTGCGCTTCCCGCTCAGCGCCGCGCCGTTGCCCGTCACCTCGGCGTCGACCTTGGCCTGCTCCAGAATGCTCCCGATCTGGTTGCCCGCCTGGCGGGCCTGCAGGAAGCCGCCATACGTCAGGGGAGGGTCGTAGGGCGTCGGCGACGTGAGGTGCCACTGCTTGTCAGCGGCGTCGAGGCGGTTGCCGTGCCTGAGAGAATGCTCGCGCAGGTTAGCGATGATTGGCCCATTGGACGACGGCCCTGTGCAGCTTTTTTTTTTTTTTTTTTCTCTCTTTTGTGTGTTATTTTCCGGCCCTCTCCCTACCTGACGACGAAGATGTGCGACGGCAGCCGGCCCATCGTTTATGGGTTTGGGGCCGCAAGATCTGGCGGCTGTGTGGCGGATGGAGTTCTGTTTGGTGGTGAAGGCGAAGCCAACCAAGCCCTCGCGAGGCGGCCTCTTTTCGGCTAGCAATGGAAGCCCCCCCTCCCCCGGTGAGAGACAAGACGGGAAAAACGGGCGAGAGGGCGCAAATATGAGGGGGAGCCGTCGGGGAGGATGATTTTATATATAGTTTAGTATAGCAGAGGCAGAGCAGACTCTCACGTGTCTCGCGCTGTTGTCTGTCCTGTGCCGGCGAACACACACACACACACACACACACACACACACACAGGCACTTTTTGCAAAACCCCCCCGGTTGGTTCTCCGCATACGAGGGGGGGGGGGGGGGTGTGTCTGTTGTTGTGTGTGTGAAGGACTGGACAACAGGGAAATGCAGCGGGGTTTGATCAGCTGGACGAGGCAGAGAGAGAGAGAGAGAGAGAGGATCAGCGCAAATTGCTGCCAAAATCTCCAGTTCGAAAGACGGGGATGGTTCGATGGCGGTTGAGTCTGCGGAGGCGCGCTTTGGGAGCAAAGAAAAAAAAAATAAGTAAATGAAATAAATAAAAAAATTAAGAAACGAACGGTGCAAGGCTTTTTGGGAGCTTGAAGAATAAAATTAAAATAAAGATGAAAGATAAATAAGAAAGAGAGAAAAAAAAAAGAGAGAGAGAGAGAGAGAAGAGAGAAGAGAGAAGAGACAGAGCAGAAAACACCCAACGGCGTGCGATGGTTATTTATTGGTAGGGGGAGAAGTGAAAAGAAGAAGGTGAAAAAAAAAAAAAAAAATCAAATTCAAAGAAATTACTAAGTCAACGTCAGCCATCCCCAAAGCCTGGTACTGGTACATCTTATAAGAGGTACCTTGTTAGTACTATCAAATTACGGCAGCAGTAGTAGCACTCGTAAGTACCTTTGAAGTACTGCAATATTATTACTTGGTAGCATTCTAAGGTATCAAACAAGCTTGGAGGGCTTTTTGCCACATTTCAGCGCACAACCCTCCAAAAGATTCATGTGATGGGGGAAAAAAATATTTTTATTTTTCTCCCTTTTTTTTTTTAAAAAAAAAAAAAATTTCTTCTGTTTTCATGGTATAGAATAATTATATAATGGTACGTATGATCAGCTTGTTTCGAACATGGGGGGGGGGGGGACACGTGGGGCTCGTGAAATCCTGGTTGGTGGTACGGAGTATACATGCATAAATAAATAAATAGCCTCTTTTTTTTTTTTTTTTGTTTTTTTTTTATGCCCAATGCTTTTTTTTTTGTCCTTTTTTTTTTTTGGCTTGTGATTAATATGAGGCATCTCTGGTCTAATCTCGACAAAACGCTGTCAAAGAGTGAGTGAGTGAGTGAGTGAGTGAGTGATGCGGGGAAGAGGAGAGAAAACACAAAAAGCAGTGGTCTGATGACCAAGTCATTTTTTTTTTTCATTCAGCAGAGTTTTCTTTTGAGATTTCGTACAACTTTTTTTTTTTGTTTTTAAAAAGAACCAATTTCTTTCTTCTTTTCCTTCTTCCTTATTTTTGTTCTTCTCTTTTTCGATTTTGTGAAACCAACTATGATGCTCAACCAAGGTTCTTCTTCTTCTTCTTCTTCTTCTTCTTCTTCTTCTTCTTTTCAACATTTGCCCATCAACTGTCAAGCCTCCTAATCTCACTCCCTCTTCCTCCGCCTAGCGCGCTCCCCCTTAAAAAAAAAAAGTTGGTTTCAAAAGTGAGCCCATCCGTGCGTCATTCGCCTTTGTGAGCTTTGGAATGTTGCGGATGATTCAAGCGTTTTTGATGCCCCCCCCCCCTCTCTCTCTATACAACTAATGGTTAGTTGGAGAGGATGGATCTAGTTCAAGTCACCCCCTCGCGTACAAGGTACTTGCGTCCGAATCCAGCCACGAACGAACCATGTACTCCGTACCGATAACATACAGTACCGTTTAGCTGATGCCGCCAATATTTTCCAATTTTTGCCTCCATCACATGTTTTTGTCATGAACCATTTTGTGTCAAAAGTGATCGTACTAAATAAAAGCGGTCACTAATATAGTTTCGGCTACTTCCTTCTGTCCAAAGAGGCCCCCCCCCCCCCCCCCCCCTTTCTCTTCCCGGAGTTTCCCCTCCTTTGCTCTCCCCACACGCCCCCCCACGGCAAATCCATTTTGGGGTTGGCACCTTGCTTTGAACAAGGCTAGTACGAAAATGGCACGGGGCATTTTTTTTCCAACTGCGCTTAGCCCCGTATTTCTGCCCTCCTGGGTAGGTACTTACTACCTATGTACAGTCCTAGGTACCTTAGTACTACTAGGTATTCCGTATATTAAAGTTGCTTCCGTTGCATTTGTCAGCCTCGTATATCCTCGAGTCGCAATGCCTCCCCAAGCAACAACTCATCGCGGCAAAATTGCCATATAGAGGCATCGAGGCCGCGTCCCAAAACAAACTTGTTGCTTCTCTCGTCCCCGATTGCCGGCCCCGTGATGAAGCCCTCGAGCCTCTGCTTGCGCGCTGTCGTGGCCTCGCTGTTGTTGGTTACGGCCGCTGTCGCCGAGCACACGAGCAACTGGGCCGTCCTGGTCTGCACTTCGCGGTTCTGGTTCAACTACCGCCATCTGGCCAATGTCCTCTCCATGTACCGGACGGTGAAGCGCCTGGGCATCCCCGACTCGCAAATCATCCTCATGCTGCCGGACGACATGGCCTGCAACCCGCGGAATGCGTTCCCGGGCACCGTCTACAGCAACTCGGACCGCGCGGTGGACCTGTACGGCGACAACATCGAGGTCGACTACCGCGGCTACGAGGTCACCGTCGAGAACTTCATCCGGCTCCTGACCGACCGTGTCGGCGACGAGACGCCCCGGAGCAAGCGGCTGCTGACCGACGACCGAAGCAACATCTTCGTGTACATGACGGGGCACGGCGGAAACGAGTTTCTCAAGTTCCAGGATGCAGAGGAGATTGGCGCGTTTGACCTCGCCGATGCCTTTGAGCAGATGTGGGAGAAGAAGCGGTACGTGCTGGCGGCAAACTTTTTTTTTTTTTTTTTTTGGTTGACCCAAAGACTGATCCCCGAGCGTGTCTAGATACCACGAAATCCTCTTCATGATCGATACCTGCCAAGCCAACACCATGTACAGCAGGCTGTACTCCCCCAACATCATCGCCACGGGGTCGTCCGAGCTCGACCAGTCCTCGTATTCGCACCATGCCGACAACGACGTCGGCGTCGCGGTCATTGACCGATACACCTACTACAACCTGGAATTCCTCGAGGCCCACGTGCAGGACCTGGGCAGCAAGAAGACGGTGGGCGAGCTGTTCGACAGCTACGACTACGAGAAGATCCACTCGACCGCCGGGGTCCGCTACGACCTCTTCCCCGGCGGGGAAGAAGCCGCGCGCAGCCGCCTGATCACCGACTTCTTCGGCAACATTCAAAACGTCGAGGTGGACCGGGCCGGCAAGGACCTGGCCCTGGAGGAGGAGCTGGTCGAGCTGAGCAAGACCATTGCCATGCTGCGGGGAAAGGAAGCCGAGGCGCACGCGGCCCGCCACAACGCGTCGTCCGTCCCCGCCAGCGTCCCCGCCAGCGTCCCTACCGCGGCGCCGAGGAAGATTCAGGGCGCCAAGGCTCTCACCGAAGACGACTGGTGGACGAAGAAGGTCATTGGGGCTACGGCGCTAGCCGGGTGTGCGCTACTATGGGGGGTTGGTTCATTGATGGAAGCATGAGAAGACTTTTTTGCCATTTCTCTCTCTCTCTCTCTCTCTCTCTCTGTCTGCCTTTTTTTTTTTTTTTTTTTTTTTTTTTTTTATAATTTTGACAATTTTTTTTTATTTTTTTACCCAAGAATCAAGTTTGAGCCCAGAAACATTTGTATGCCATGGTAAAACAAACATGTTAGACATTTTAGACAGGGGAGAAGAAATCTCAAGAACAAAAGCGAGATGCATGAAAATAATATTATATATATATATATATATATATATATATATATATACATACATTTTTCACTCATCTTTTATTATCATTTTTTTCCTTTTTTTTAAACTTTATGCAGTAAATTATTAGCAAGTATAAAACGGATCATATATAGCTGAGCAGCAAATGTCTTAGTCAGCAGCCAACTTGTAAAAAAAAAACCCCGTTTCAACTTTTCAATTCTCATGCAACCCAACAAAACAAACAAACTTCCTTCCTCAATCAAAATCAACCCTTTACGAAAAAAAAGAATCAATCAAAAAATCAATCAAAAAATCAATCAAAAAATCAATCAAAAAATCAATCAAAATCAATCAAAATCAATCAAAATCAATCAAAACTCCTTTTTGCTCATAGAAAAAAGCTCCGTCTCCATGATCTCCGTATCTGGTCCAAGAAACGCCCAAAGATCTTACAGGTGGATGTGAAATGTGCTGCTGAACCGGACTGCGCCTCTCATAATAATAACATGGACCGATTTAGGGTGAGTTTTTTTTCTCTTGTTTTGGTTTTTGATCTCGAAACCCTTTTTTTTTTTTTTTTTTTTTTTTTTCTCTTTTGGTCATGGTGTCTGGGATGAAAAAATCCCCTTTGATTATTATTATGATTATTGTTGTTGTTGTTGTTGTTGTTATTTTGGGGTTTTTTTTTTCGTGCTTCATCTTATCCTGTGCTCGTATATAGAAATGCTCATCAACGCCGCGCGGCTGTCTCATTTGGAAAATTCCGCCATTCTCCTTCATTCCACCTCAACTGCCAAAGATCGTTTAATACTCAAAGTCAAAATCAAAACAAAAATCTTGCTGCTAACCTCAAACCAACTTAGGCCCGTCCCCTTCAGACGCTCTCTCTGGCTTCGCGTCCGCTGTCACCACATGCCCTCGCCTGGTCCTGCGACGCCGAACTGGCCGTCGCCACGCAGGAATGCGTCTGCATCTTCCTGCCCGACTATCTTGCCGGCCACGACGCAGACGCAGACGAACGGGATGCCTCGCAGTACCAGTTTGCGCTGTCTCTCCAGCCATCCGCCGTCATCAACCCAAACCCAAAGATCAACGGCCAGCTGTGCGCCCAAGCCGGCGTCAAGCTACCGGCCCCCCGGACCGGCGAAGAGGGCAGCTTCAGGGGCGTTGGCAGCGGGACAGTCACCGGCTTCGGCGCCGCGCTGGGACAGGTCGTCAGAGTAGAGTGGTCTCCGGGCGGGCTGGGCTGCAACTCGCGGCCCGTCCTGATGGCCCTGACGACGTCTGGCAATCTCGTCACGTTTGGCGAGCAGGCCGACAGCCAGTCGACCGCCGCATCCAGCATGAGGACCAGGACTTTTAAGAACTGGAGGATGCTCTGGGGCCTGGGAGCCAAGCTGGCCATACCCGATCCCAGGTCCAAAGAAGGATACCGGAATATGAACGAGCGCATCGTGTCTTTTTCATGGGCCAAGGAGATTGCCCCGGGCAGAGCCTTGTTGGCCTACTTGAACGACTCGGGAGAGATTGTCGTCATGAGCGTTCAGTATCATCGCCGCCGAGATGCCTCCAAGCGCGGCTCCGAGAGGGAATGGATCTGGACATTGACGGAACATGTTAGGATCGATGGCAGGGGCCCCCATTCAGACGTGAGCTGGCTCTCCATTTGTCTTCTTCGCTCTTATTTTCTCGCAACTTTATACTTGGATATATATATATATACTTATACTCACACACATGTTTTCCTCCCCCCCTCTTCCCCCCATTCTTCCCTCTACAATAGGCTACAGATCCACACGATCCGGATTTCAGCCCCCAAGGCAGCATTTTTTCCCTGAAATGGAGCCCCTGGCTCATTGACGACGGCTACAGAACCGCAACGCTTGCGTATGTTGCCAAAAACCACGTCGGTTTCAGGAGGATCGTGCTGTACGGCGACTGGGACAAGGGAAACCTCCCCGACGTGGAATCCGAACGAAGCGACACGGTTACGATATGCCTACCTCTCTCCAGCGATGCGCTGGTTGAGTGGGAGGATGCGGTAAGTGGTAGCTGTGTTGGTTTTTTTTTTTGTTTTCGGTTTGTTTTTGGGGGTTTTTTTTTTTTTTTTTTTTTCAGCCAAGGGGGAACTCGGCGCTGACGAGGAGGCAGATATGGACCGAGGGAGATTCCCATACCGCCCGAGGCGTCATAGCGACGCCCTTTGCCATCAAGCCCTTCCAAGTCATGCTCAATGGCGCCTTGGATGAGCCGGCGCCGCCGCACTCCATCTGGGAGTGCGCCTCGACGTATGCGGAATCGAACGAGACGTCGACGAATCCCATCACAGGTGAGTCTTCGCATGCCGGGTCAACGTAAGCCAGTTCATCTCCGGCTCGCTCTTACTCCTTTTTTTTTGCCTTAGGCCTCATTGTGCACGATCCCGACCCCGATGACAAGCCCCCGGTTCCACGCTATTCTCTGGTCAGATTATCCGCCACGTCCACGAACCTCGATTGGTATCAGACAAACCTGCCTGGGGAAAATCTCCCGCAATGGGTAGAGGATATATGGGATCAGAACGCCCGTCTCGTCTCTCGGGCCGCCGCGCTGTACGGCGTAGACTCGGACTTTGAATCGGACTCCGAAGGCGGCGAGGACAAGACGATGCAGGAAGCACCTCCGGCGTCGGCCGAACCCGCCCTGCAAGTCCACCCGTACCGCTTCCGCCTCTGGGGCCTGGCTAAATCCCCGGGCGACGGATGCACCGCCGTCCTCGCCTCCAAGCACGACACCCAGCATCCGGATCGCCGAGGCATCTCAAACGTCCACTTCGACTGGCAAGTCCCTGCCGATGCCGACGACAAACCCCAACGGGCGAGAACCATCGCCAAGCCGCTCACCACCGAAGGCCGGGTGTGGGAGTGGATGTACGGCATGGGCGGCGACGTCCCCGGCGTAACTCCCGGGCGGAAGACCGAACCCAGCGGACAGCAGGCCGGTCCGCTGTGGGAGCTGTTCAAAGAGGTGGCGGCGAGGCTGCCGTGCGTATTTTGCGAAGCCCAGCTATCCGTCAGAGACGGCGTGGCCACTTGCGAAAACCGACACGCGTTTGGTATGGATAAACAAAACACCCCCCTTCTCTCGTTACTCCTATCCTTGAACCAACCCCCCCCCCCCCCTTTTTTTTTTAAATTTTTTTTTAAATTTTTCTTTTCCCCCTCGCATCTCTTGTTACTGACATTTTCGAGCCAGCTATATGCGCCACGTCCGGCATTCCCATCCTGGCACCAGACATATCCCGCGTCTGCGGCGTCTGCAAGATGCGCTGCCTCAAGATCTCCGAACTGGAAAAGTTGGCCGAGGAACACCTCGGGAGCGTGGACGCGGTGGGGGATTCGCAGGGGGAAGTGTGCGGCGGGTGCGGCGGCAAGTTTGTCATTTGAATGGCGGGCGGGCTTTTATGGGTACATTTTTGGTGGATATCATTCATCATTCTCTCTTGAGTTTTAGTCGAGATATGTTTGGTTTTTTTTTTTTTTTTTTTCCTGCTTATATTGTAGATGCCAAACTTTTTAGTTTTCAATTTCAATTTATTTTAATTTTCCTATTTAAATTTTTTTAATTTTTCGTTCTTCTTTTTTTTCCCCCTTTATAGTGCCATGTTGACTTGGGTTCCTTGTGACACAAAACTTGACATTGACGAACCCAAGCGTCATCACGATACTCGGACGAGGAGAGAAGCCAACACATTGTCCTAGGCAAGGACGCTCCAACAGTAAGAGAGAGAGAGAGAGAGAGAGAGAGAGAGAGAGAGAGAGAGAGAGAGAGTAAAACGAATATTGGATTCATTTCGTGCTCCCAATACATGTCCCAGCTTTGACTCATTCCACAACCCACCCATCCATCCGTATAAACATCATTGAAACTAATTGCCAAACCCCTCTTCCATCTCTCCTCCCCCCTTTGCTCTCTGCCTTCAAGCCACGCTTCGCCCAGTTGCAAAAGCCGGACTCTTGATTCCCACGCGGCTGCCGCAGATGAAGCGGCCGTCAACTGGCCTGACAGCCAAGAGGTTTGAAACTGCCCTTGCACACACGTTAGCGTCCGTCCCCGTCGACGTCGTAGACGGGAAGAATGGGAAAACGAAGGAAAGTAGGCCGATCTTACCGCCGGATCCCATTTCCAAGGCCGTGTACCTTGGGAACCTTGTATCGTCCAGACAGTTACACTTGAGAAGCATCTTGTCCCCGTCGTGGACGTCGTCTAGCGTGCATGGCCTGCAAGAAACATCAAACGCACCGCTTTGATTTAACACAATTTTTTTTTTTTTTTTTTAATTTTGGAGTCAGCTTTCCCCCCTTGTTTTTTCTTTTACGGTTTCCGGAGAGACGGTGGCGGCCACACAAAAAGAAAGAAGAAAAAGCAGAAGAAGAGAAAGAAAGTAAAACATACGATTCTCGGTAAGACAAACTCCCTCCGGCATTCCCGATGCAGTCATTGAGATTGATGCTGGTTTCAAACCAAAGCCCAGCGCCATCGACGCACCGTCCCTCCAGCGTCGTCATTCCAACCTTCCCGTGGCCTCCAAGCGTGACCTGCACACACGCGCCTTCAAAAGCAGCACGATCGGGACTCTCGATGACGGCCTGGGTCCTGTTGCGGGCAAGGTGGTTGAAGCCCGGAAGAGGCGCGGCAGAGTCCTTGGACTCGCCTGGGACCGCATCTGTCGAGACTCCTTGGATGAGTTGTTGGCCGACGGTTTGTCCGTGGGGAGCCGCAGTGCCGGAGCCGGCGAGAGAGAAGAGGAAAAGGGCGAGAGACCGCATCACGATGGCGGATTTCCCGAATGTTTTTTTTTTTTTGGTTTTTTGGTTTTTTCGCTTGATGATACGCTCCTAATAATGTTTGGTTCTCTTCAATGTTTGCCTGTGAAGATGAGTTTCGATGGTGGTTGATCAGGCAGACGGGCCAAGTTGAAAAAAAAAAAAAAGAAAAAGAAAAAGAAAGAAAGAAAAAAGATAGAAAAAAGAAAAAGGGGGGGGGGAAGGGGAGGCAAAAGTGGACAGAAAATATCTGAGACAAAGAGAGAGAGAGAGAGAGAGAGAGACATGCGATCCAACTGGCAACTGTCCGACACACACACACGGAGCGGGTAAAATAAATAAATAAATAATAATAATAACAATAACAACAACAATAATAATAATATTAATAATAATATTTTGTTAAAAATAAATAAATAAATAAAAGGGCAGCTGGCAGATTTCAGCCCACCTGTTCTGACCGCTCTGCCCTTTTTTTGCTTCAAAAACGTTTTGTTAATAAGAAGCAGAAGAAAGAAGAAGAAAGAAAGAAAGAAAGAAAAAAGAAGAAGAACCGAGCCTCGGACCGGGTTATTATTGTGTAATTGTCCAATATCAACCAAAAAAAAAAAAAAAAAAAAAAAAAAAAAAGGCCAGGGAGAAAAAAGACAATAAAAATACATATACATACCAGCATCCATATCCATCCTTCGTCTCTGGGAAAGAGAGTCATAAAAGACGAGGGCGACGAAAGCACGTGGCATCATTTTCAATTCCCTTTATTGAAAACCTCCAATGCTATTGTTTGAATTTTTATTTTTATTTTTTATTCTTCATTTTTTTTCCCTCTTTCCAAGTGCCATTACTGCATATGGCATGGCATAAGGAATGGCTTGATGATGGATAGGAATACAAAATACAATAGCCGGCTGCTTGAATGTGCCTGTCAGAAATGAGCCGATAGTTCTATAGAGGAAAGAGCCGAGAAAACGTGGACGTGCCAAAAGTACAAACAGCAAAAGGTACATACAATTGCGCTGCACCTGAGAGGCAGATGCTCGATGCTCTGCTTCAAAGATGCCAAATAGTACGGAGTAGTCATGGTTAGTTACCTGCAAGGAGCCTCCCAGGTGGTCGGGCAGCGTTGCTCCTTGTTACCAACGCCAACCGCAAGCGCCAGGACGAGGCACGAGCACTACGGAGCTTCAACGTGAATACAGTACAGTACGTCAATCTTAGATTTCATCTTCATATCGGTAACTAACTAGTGGCAATCTTCCTGGCTAAACACATAATCATTCCATAACGTCTCGTCTCGCCCTCCTCGAAGGACATACAAACTCTTCCTGCAATCGTAAATATCAGCCCCCGAGCAGCACATTCCATCAGTCGCAGCCTCACCACATACCCTGGGATTAAAAAAAAAAAAAAAAAAAAAAAAAGTGGTAGAAATACAAATCAGCCATTGGCCCAGCCCCATCAAGTCATGCTTGGACCCGAGTTCACGCGTGCCATTCGAGTGGCTCAAAGCACAACAAGCTGTAGCGAGGCCACTGCCTCTTTTCGTATGCGAATGATATATACACATGGTAAATAAATAGAAGATGGTGGAAACAGCTTGATGGGAGAAAGAGAGAAAAAAAAGAAAACGAAAAGCAAAACTTCGACATGAACTGTCAAGAAGGAAAGAACCAAACAAGACAGACATTAGACGACAAGGAAGGAGCAAAATAAAAATTTCATGTGTCCTCAATTGTCGGATAGGAACTGTTGGCGTACGCCATGGAAGCCTTATCCTGTTCATAGATTCCTCTCAAAACGCCCAGGCCGCTCCTGTTACCCAGATATTGCCCCCCCTGGCCAAGATACGCCCTCAAGGCCAATATGTTTCACCGAAATAAGAACAATGATTCAGCATCGGCTGCTCCATCAGTAGGCCTGGCCGGGGACAGGCTTCCTGCCGATAGGACCGGCTGGCGGTCCCAGTGGCGGTCCCGATGGTGGCGCTTGGGTTGAGTTTGGGTTCAGTGGGCTGGATACAGGGGGGCTGGATGCAAGGGGGCTGCCCTGTTGGCTCATCGCACTGGGGCTTTGTGGTCGGCTGGTTGGAGGTCCCTGGAACTTGGGTCCGGGGCTCATTGGGCGACCCATTGGAGACTGGGTTCGGCCTGCGCCGTTGGGGTTCATCATCGGACCGGCAGGCGAGGCAGGACGTGATCCGGAGCCTGGTCCCATTCTGGTAGCACCGTTGAGAGGGCCGTTGGGGGGTCGCATGCCTTGCGGTGTCATGGGGCGTTGGCCTTGAGGAGTCATGGGCCGTTGTTGGCCCTGAGGAGTCACTGGTCGCTGTCCGGAAGGAGAGTTGGGCCCCCTAGGAGGGCCTGCTGGGTGGGCAGGGGGTCGTCCCTGCGGCGGGCGAGGCTTCACTGGCCGGGTAGAAAGGCATGTGCGAGGAACGACACCTTGCTGGGACCTATCCAGGCGGATGACAAGCGCCTATAGTAACGTCGGAGGTTAGCAGAATGCCGGTAGAAATGCAACATGGGGGGAAAAAAAAAGTCGAGGCTTTGAAACCCAGATACTCACCCAGCCGTCGTCGTACTCGTGAAGCAGCCGCACCAAGGCGCCCGCTTTGAGCTCCAGTTCATCCTCGAGAGTGGGTTTGAAGTCGAGCTGCACCCGGTGTACCGTGGAGTTGGCCGGGCCGCCGGCTGCTGCGATGGCAGCCGCGCTTTGAGATGGCAGGGGCCCGGACCCAGATCCGGGGGTGGCTGATGACACGCCAAGGTCGGTGCTTGGGGGGATGCCGCCAAGCGCAGCCACGGTCAGATCGACATTGTTAGGGTTTCGGTGCTTCATTGATGCCTTGCGAGCCAACGTCGTGGCTCCAGCCACGGCAGCCGCGCCGGCGGCAGCGCCGGCAACGGCAGCAGCGGTCACAGAAGTCGTCTCCTCGGGTGCCTCGGGGATCGATGCCATGTCGCTCACGGACATCTCAGAGGGCGTATACGGAGCGCGAATGCTTCCCTCTTGCTGGACGGGGGAGGGAACCCGTTCGGCTTGCTGACCAAAGGGGTTGGCGGGATGGCTGCTCTGGCTAGTGTCGGGACGTTCCGCCCCATCGCTAGTGATAGCAACGCCAACGCCAGCAGCAGCAGCAGCATCAAGTGCCGTGGCGGCGCCCTTGCTGGACCGCTTCTCCAGATTCCAGTTGGGGAGAAATTCAGTGACGGGTCGAAGGCTAATTCGCGGCGCGTTCGGGTTTGTTCGGACAGGCATGTCATCGAGAGGCTCTGGCGAAACCGCTGGCGAAACCGCTGGCGAAACCGCTGGCGAAATGGCTGGCGAAATGGCTGGCGAGATGGCTGGCGAGATGGCTGGCGACCTTGGTGGCGACACTGGCCGCGACTGGACAGCCGGCGGAGGCGCTGCGTTGGCCTTTTCATTGTCATCCATGAGCTGCTCACGCTGAGCCTGCCTCCTCCGGCGGCTGAAGAGGAAGAAAACAAGCAGCCCTATAACGAACACGCCACCAAGCACTCCCAAGGCGATTCCGGCTTTGGCTCCAGCGCTCGTGCCAGAGTCGACCGCATGGGCGCTGGCGGTTGGCGACGACGACGGCGACGACGACGGCGACGACACGGCCGCCGCGTCGATGGTAGGGGTGGGAGAGCCGGTGTGGGCTTGGCTGCCGTCAGGGACTAGTCCTGCAGACGCAGACGATGGCGAAGCAGTAGCCTTGGCAAGTTCGGATCCGGACTCGGATTGAGTAGGCTGAGGAGGGGGGATTGCGGTTGGGACAGCAGCAGAGCTCGTCTTGGGTGCCTGCGACGGCTGCTTCTCCTGCTGACTGGACGTCTCCTTTGGCGCCTCGGTCGGCGTCTCCTTTGGCGTCGCTGTCGATGTCTCCTTTGGCGTCTCAATTGGAGTTTCCTTTGGCGTCGTCGCCTCGCTTGGCTTCACCACAGGCTGCTTGCTAGGGGTGGGCTGAGGTTGCGGCTGCGGAGTGTCCGTGGGAGGGCTCTGGCCTACGTGTATGGTCAGGTAGCCACCAATGGGCCCAGAAAAGGTAGCCGACATGGTCTTGTAGACAATCTGGACTGCGGTGGCTTGATCTAGAAGGGAATCAGCATGTCGGCTCCGCGGCCATGCGAGCCAAATCGGCAGCAAATACCTCTCTGGACATTTCCATGGTCCCCGGCGCTCTCCTTGATGTGCGCCGTGTTGTCCTGGGGGTTGATGCCATTGATGATGTCGTCGATGTCGGCGAGGAGACCTCGACGATGGTGGAAGTGCCCATGCGAGCCGGGCATCTTGTCCAAGGCGGCAAAGGTACGTGCACACACACACACGATCGAGATGAAAATCCCCGAGTATGTATCACAACAAGGTAAGGAAGGAAACGAAATGAATTAGCGCCACAAAACAATGGTCGGCTCGGCCCCGGAATATATTGGCGACTCAGTTCCAGAAGCGAAAGAGGCTGGGGAAAATCCACCAACTGGAATGGGCAGGGCAGCGAATGGAGGGAGAATGAATGTAAGCGGACTCTCGATTGAGTCAAGGAGCGTGTTCGTCCGCGGCGGGGAGAGACAAATGTCTCAGATATTGCTGGAAAAGCAAGGGAACAACAACAACGGGGCAGCTGGACTCGAGCCTCGTCAAAGACAAGACAATGCCAAGCCAGAATTATGTTGCAAAAAATGATTGCAAACAGCAGCGAATCGAGAATTGCGTGCAACGGACCACCAATGCGCTCAGTCTCCGAAGGGATGGATGGTCGAGGGGTCGGATCTCGTGCGGTTTTTTTTTTTTTTTTTTTTTTTTTTTACTTGTGTCGTTCAAAAGAATGAATGCGTGAGCGAGCGAAGGAACGGACGGACCGAAGCGCAGCTGTTGAAACAACTGACGCAAAAGGCCCCAGACACGTCGCTGGAGAGAGGCGATGATGTGTCGAATTTAGCGACGACAGCGCGCAATGGACGGCGGCGAGGAGGGAAGGGAAAGAAGAAGAAAAGAAGAAGAAAAAAGAAGAAAAAGAAGAGAAAAAAAGAGAGAGAGAGAGGAGGAGGAGGAAAAGCGAAGGAAGCGAGCGAGCGATACTTGGGGAAAGGGCACAAGGGTGGGTGCTGTTGCCGCGACAGGGTGCGCAGGTGCCTGCCTGCCTTGCTTTGGTTCGCTGCAAAAGCGCCCTCTCTGTACTAATGCTCGTATCAAGGCCAAAAAAAAAATGGCCTAAGGCACAAGGCATTGCTGGTACCAGGTACTCCGTACTACTGCTCGGTACCTTAGTATCTATACCTCTGCTATATGACCTGGCAGCACCTTGCCTTGGGTACCTGCTAGTATGCATGAGTCCCCGGCGCCAACGCTGCCAATGGCGCGACAATACCTAAAGGTACGCCATTGGAGAGGGCTGGATCAAATAGTACCTCAAGGTAGAGATACCTCGAGGTAGAGATGCCCTGCATCGGAACCGGCGGCGGCGGCGGAGAGAGAGAGATAGAGAGAGTGTGTGTGTGTACGAAGTACGCCTGTAGACGCCATCACAAATCACACTCACCCCCTTTCTCTCTCTCTCTCTCTCTCTCTCTCTCTCTCTCTCTCTCTGTGTGTGTGTGTATGTGTGTGTGTGTGTGTGTGTGTGACAAAAAAAGAATGATATGAGGATCAGCACCGCCTGTTCGACCAAACAAAAACCGGCTGCGGTCGTGCTACGATTTTCGCCAAGGCATTATTTAAAAAAAAAAAAAAAAAAAAAAAAAAAAACCCTCCCCCAGGGGTCCAGGGATCCTCGTTCAGGGACGCCCGCGCTGTCATTGGCCACTGCGCCGGCGGGAGGATGCGCTAAATCCAGGAACCGGTTCCAGCGTTGACGCGAAGCCCAAGCTGGAAGAGGGAAGCGGCCATTTGGGTCCAGTGCGAGGCGCGCTGCTCGGCTTTTTTTTTTTTTTTTTTTTTCTTTTTTCAGAGCTCGTCACTCCAACGGAGGCCCTTGTCGCTTGCAGGGGGTCGATCCCTGGGCGAGTTCGCGGCCAGACATTTAGTACCCTAGGTACCTCCTAGGTGCTATAAGGTACCTTGCCTCGGGGTCGTTGGAGCGATGCAAGTACTAACATGAAAGTTAGTAGTACAGAGAGTTATATGTAAAACAACAGCGTGCATGCAGTGGCTTTATCGGTACTCTATGCAGGTACTAACACTCACTAACTTAGTAAAAGGGTGCTACTACTACCTAGTAGTACCTAGTAGTTACTAGTAGTACCTACATGCAGCGGCCATTTTTGGCCACCGGCAGGCCCGCGCTAGCACCAGACGGTGCTGCTATCGATTACAATGGCCACGGCTCTTCTCCCTTGCTCATTTCCCCTTCAATATCCGCCCCAGGCCCATGGCGAGACTATCGGATCAGCATCGCGTTGCGCTCTGCAGCAAAAGTGAACTGATGGCGTCGTCGGCTAACCCAGCTGGACAAGAACCTCGGTAGTACCTTGGTACCTTGGCCGCAACAACCACCCGGAAATCTTAGCAAGGTACCCAAGTTACCCGTGCGATGGATTACTAAAGGTACGGAATGGCTTCCAGGTCACCATCTGATAGGAGTTGCTTCGTACATGTACCGAAAGTAGGTACCTACCTAGTACCTAGGTACCTACCTTAGTACTAAGGTAGACATGGGTAGCACCGTAGCACTACACTACTGCATCGAAGCAAACGGAAATGCTAAAGTGCTAGTTTTTACGTCCGAATACTGCTAACAAAGCCGCCCATGTCAGTATCTAATGTACTCGTACAGTACGAAGCGTGGGATTTCCGCCGTGACACCGTCCAGCAGCGTCAGACTACCTATACGTAACCTTAGGCAAGGTACGAGTACTAGGTTAAGGTACTAGGTACTACCATAGCCCCCACCCCGAGGCCAAATGCGGAAATGTGGGCCCCCAAATCCTGGACGAACCCACCTCTCTGCGATTCTCTCTGCCTCTTTGCTCTTTATTTTTCCCATTTTTATTTTTGTTTTTATTGTTATTTTTATTGTTATTTATTGTATTTATTGATTTATTGTATTTATTTATTTCATTACCAGTTTCCAGATTTTTCCAAATTTATCCCTACCATCCATGACCTCATTGGCATCTCAAGCCCACCCACGACCTAGCCAGGGTTCATGAAACAAGCCCCCTTTTTTTTTTTTGCCTCGAGGCCTTGGCGTGTAAAACTGGTGATAGTATCGCTATCTCCCCCCTCTGTCGCTCTACATAAGCGTCACCAAGAGGGAGCGATTTTTCATTGTTACTATTATTATTCCACACACACGCTTGAGTAGTAGTCACTGGGCTAGAAAGAGCTTATTCCACGTTCCCCATCTCTCTCTCTATCTCTGCTCTGTCTCTCTCACTATCTCTTGGCAGAAATAGGAAACCTCTGCGACGAGAAAAGAAAGCCCCGATCCACACGCGTTTCCCAAGTAGGCATCTCTCTCTCTCTCTCTTTTTTTTTGGCATGTCCGGCGCTAAACAAGGCTGAGCAATGGCATGCACAATACAATGTAGAATGGAAGCTACCTAGTCAGATGTTATACTACAGTTACCTACTATAATACCTACCTGGTAGTAGTAAGCAGCAAGCATGTAATAAGTAAGGGCTTGCAACACCTGCCGGTCTCTCCTCTCGTCATTTCATTTCGCTTCTCAGAACCCCCCCCCCCCTCCCCCTCGTGTCATATGCGGGGCGGATCGGACAAGAGAAGAAGAGATGGACCCGTGTCAAATCCATCCCAAAGCCTCCAAACCAAAATATATATATATACAAATAAATGAATGAATGAATGAATGAATGAATAAATAAAAACTCAACAGTGCTTGATCGCGAAAGACGGGACCAGCCCTTTTCGCCCGCTTTTGTTCACGTCACTTCCCGATTACATGTTGTTGCTCCTTCTTATGGGGAGGGAATGCCAAGCTTCTTATCGCCGGGGACGCACTTCGTATTGATTAGCAATACGTATGTACCACCATATGTATATCCTTGAATTTCGAAAAAAATCCTTTTTGCCATGTGTCAGGATCAGAACGACAAACAGTTCAGCTCCTTCCTCCCCACCTTCCTCTTCTTCCCGCCCTCAGCAACAACATTTTCCGCACAGTCCGGAACAGACACCCGCTTATATAAGCCAAGGAGCAAAATCCATCCAAGGATATGAAGATGAGGGATTGTAGACATGGCGGAGGTGTCAAAAGGTGTCAAAAGGTGTCAAAAAGAAGAGGTCATTCTCGCCTATTCCGCGGGTTCAGGTAGCCGGCAGAAGCAAGGCCGCAAACCGTTGTTGCTTTCCCTACTTCATACCGAGTTTTATACATATTTTATATATCTACATATACATATATATGTACATACACATATACATATATATATACATCTTTAAGTAGTGGCAAGATAAAGACCAACAAAAAAAGGGGGGGAGGGGGTTCTGGAAATCACCTCTAGTTGACAACCCAGTACCTCTTGACAACCCAGTACCTCTTGAACGGCTAGACAAGCTTTGCTCGCGGACGGTATCAAAACTCAGTACCACACACAGCCTCAAATCGTCATGAATCGTCATATCTGTCTTCGCTATCTAATGTCGCCCATGCAATACATCTTTGTGTACATGTAATCTACATACATATATACATATATACATGCATACATACATACACACACACAAAAAAAAAACAATGCCTGAACGTGTCCATCTCATGAATGTTCTCCCGTCCGTCCATCTAGGCAATGATATCTAGAAGAAGAAAGAAACGCTCGGGGTATTGAAAAGAGGAGCAATGAACAAAAAAAAGGGGGGAGGAGAGGAATAGACACGCAAGGTTCCCCCATCGCCAAGGTCCGTAACAAGGTTTCTTTCTTTCACTCTTTCTTTCACTATTTTTTCTTCTTCGTTTTTCTTCTTTTTTCCTTCTTTCTTCTCTTTTTTTTTTAATATATATATATATATATATTAAAAAAAAAAAGAAGAAGCAAAAGGTGGGGGAACATCACATCGAATCCTCCATCTGTCGACTCCTCGTCTTCGTCCAGCTTTCCTTGTCCTCCTTGCCGCCTTTGCTCTCCAGACCCAGCCCTCGCTCGACCCACTCCTTGCTCTCCATGTGGCTGAGCCGGCTCAGGGCTCTGGCGAAAGCAAAGGCCTCCTCTTCCCCGGCAAACAGATTCGAGTCCTTGAGCTTTTCGACGCTGTGCTCGAGATCCTCCATCACGTTTTGCGTCGCGTCCTTGGTAGGCGCGGCGCTTGGGTTGGCTTGGAGGAGCGACTCGGCGACCTCGTCGCGCGAGACGAAGAGTTCGGCGAGGGGCTTCTCCGTGGTGAGGACGAGCTTGGCGTTGCCCTCGTAGACGGCGTCGATGAAGGTGATGAACCGGCGAGCCAGGTCCCGTTCCCGGATCGTCATGCCCGGCACCTCCGTCACGATAAAGGCGTCGTACTTGCGCACCAGCTCGAGGTAGTCGGCCGCCGACTTGGGCTTCCTGATGAGCTCGTCAAACGTGAACCAGGCGCACCGGCCGCTGACCCGCGGAACGAAAATGTCTCGCCCCCAGACCCTTTGCGTCTCGGAGCGCGGCGCGAAGTTCTCCGAGTCGCCCAGGAAGCGGAACCACTTCTCGGCGTGCGATGCGGCGTGCTGGTCCAGCGCCGTGTGATACACCCCCGAGGGCGGCCGGGGGATCTTGCGGTAGTCTGTTGGTGAGTCGAGGTTTATCACGTGCAGGCGGTTCTTGAGCAGCTTGATGGCCGGGACGAACGAGTCTCGCTGGATGCCGTTCTTGTACAGGTCGTCCGGGTGTCGGTTCGACGTCGTTACCAGGACTACGCCGTGAGACATGAGGCATTCCAGCAGCCTATCGCCACAGTCAGTCCTTGTCTGGAGGGGAAAAGCGCGCGCGGCCCCGAGGCGAGCGAGCGAAATCTGATGAAGCAGTACCTCCGCAGGATCATGGCGTCCGCCACGTCTGTGCATTGGAACTCGTCGAAGCAAAGCACGTTGCCCTGCTCCGCAATGTCCGCCGCAACAAACGGCACGGCGTCGGCGTCGCTCCCGTGCTGCGTCTTCAGCTTATGCAGCCTCTTGTGGACGTCCTGCATGAAGTTGTGGAAGTGTATTCTCGTCTTCGTCTTGACCGAGCGGGGCAGCGTGTCGTAGAACAGGTCCATGAGCATCGTCTTGCCGCTGCCCACGTCGCCAAAGAGATACAGCCCCCGTGGCAGATTCTCGGGGATGTCTTTGATGGCAGCCTTCGCGCCGCCCCCGTTGCCGAACAGCGACGAGAAGACGGATCTCTTGGCAGGCTTGAGGAGATCGGCGCTCGGGTGGACGACAGGCGGCGCCCGGTAGTTGCGCAGCTCGCTGTGGAGGTGTTGCAGGTTCTCAACGATGCCTATGCGTGTTGCGCGCCAGTCAGCGGTTTGTCGCCACATTTGTCGTTTCGTTGCTCTTTTGCGTGATGGAAAAACGTCTGTCTGGGCAAAAGCGTCTGAGCAAAGGCTCACCTCTCTGGTGCTCGTCGTTCCGCAGGATCCCGGCATCTACCCGCCTGTCGTACTCTTCCAACGGGCCCAAGCCGACGACAGGGCCATCCGATACGGTGGCCAAAGACCTCGCCGCCGCCGAGGACGCCGGATATGGCGTCTGCCCGACTCTGACACCGAGATAACGCTTCATTCCACCATCCAGTCCCGCTCGCATGACCGCCCGCTGTGCCGACTGCACCCGAAGCGACCTGGCGAATTGCCGACTCCCGGCACAACAACAAGCCGGGGAGCCCAACCGGCTCAAGGGCCTGCTGGCCACGGCACCGCCTCGCATAGTGAGTGCGTCCGAGGCGTGCACAGCTCGGGGGAGAAGTGTTTGCGTCGCAGAATCCTGGGATCGGGGAGGCGTAAAAAGGAACTCTGGAGAACTTTTTTGGACATTTTATGCGGAAGAACTAAATAGTATTGCAACTAATATTGTCCGAACTGCCGAAAAGCAAGCCCGGAAAGCCAAGACCGGACCCATAAACAGAAACAAAAATTGTTGCGGAGTAAAATTAGCCGTAGTTTAGGCGCTGACACCGGCACATGTGACTAAATGGGGGCGTCATTTTGGGCTTAACAATTGTCAATGGTACATAGGCAGCATAAAGAAGAAGAAGAAGAAAAAACCTCTCTCTTTTTTTTTCTTTTTCTTTTTCTTTCTAGCTGCTTTTGCTAACCTTCATTAAAGAAGAAAAAGAAGAAATATAAAAGGGAATTGTTACAAGTTTCCAGCTACTTAATCATCAAAAAGTGGCTACATAAGGTGCCTTGGCAGATAAGCTCGTAGCAGTACTCGAAGGAGCTTATAAGAGGCACATACTATCTATATCTGCACTTGTACCTGGTTTTTGACGGCGATACCCTAGAATAACTAGAATTTCCTCCTCGACACATTCAAAACCAAGAGCGTTTTTTATTTTATTTTTATTTTTTATTTTTATTTTTATTTTGTTTTCTCCATCTGTTTGTTGCTCAAAAATAACGCTCCACCACCATCGATATAAACATTGATTTCCCCGACAACGACGCAGCACCGGTTGCTGACATGCCAAAAACATTTGATTTTAGGTTGCGAGAAGCAAACCCTAATAAGCAAATTCCTAGCGATGCAAAAAAAAAAAAATACTCCACCCCAGTAATAAATAATAATAATAATTCCGGCACAAAAGAATTACCGGCCATGATTTATATATATATATATTATATAAAGACTTATATATATAAAAACCCTTACAGTCATGTGCAAAAATTCTCACCCACCCCGTAAAGACGCATAAAAAAACCCCAAGTTCGTTTTCCTCTATCGGCGCACGTTTGTCCAGCCAGAGCTACAGAAGATGAAACCTAAATTGACCAAGGTAATCAATCAGGCTTCCTCCTTTCTTCTCCACCATGTAATGTTATCCTGCCGTTACTCAAATTTTTATACATCTCTTGTTTAAGTCGGCCATTTTTCTCTCTTGGTAATTGTAAGGCCACACTAAGAACCCGACAGGCTGCTAGTAATATGATTAACACCTACATACTCCATTCCAGGTGGGCGTGTGACTTGATTTGGAGAGGAACTATTGCAAAAATCTTCAAAATCTCACACAAAGACACTTTAGTATCCTACTGGAAATCTTGGCGAGGAGTTTGGCCAAGTACCCGAAGCCAAATGGCAAATGGCAAATGGTGAATGCCAAAAAAAAAAGAAAAAAAAAAGAAAAAAAAAAGAAAAAAGTGTGTGTAAAAGAGAGAGAAAGAGAGAGAAAGAGAGAGAGAGAGAGAGAGAGAGAGAGAGACAGAGAGAGAGAGAAACACGGCCCAGCTTCATATTAACTCATTTCACCTTGGGTATCTCAACTCGCACCACCTTTCATCTTATCCAATGTAGCTAACGCAAAGCTTCAATATGATGCTCCAGCAGTATCTCTGTCTGCAGACGTGTCGTTCGTTCCATCAGCCATTCTGTCAAAGTCGCTACCCTTTCCAAACAGCTCCCACTCAATACCACATCTCTATCCAGAACTTGAGGTCGAGCCATCGATCCGGAGTTGAGATTCGGGCTGCTTCCATCTTCAGAGTCGGCCTTTGGTCTTCTCCGCAGCCCTCGCGCTGTTGGACACGTAGCCGCGCATAGGGTGTCCCGAGATTCAGTCCGGAAGCAGCCGTGTATGTATGCAGCTGTCGCATCGTTGACTCGTCGGCGCTATTCCGTACGTTGCAGAGACCATCGTATATGGAAACAGCCGCTCGGTTTTCAGAGATGGGTGTGGCTCTTGCTTTGCGATTCGCGGTTTCGCGCATGTCGTGACTTGGCGAATCGTGCTTGTCCACCTCCCCTTCTCTCATAATAAATAGATAAATAAATAAATAAATAAAAAAGAATAATAATAGTAAAAATTTTTTTTTTAAAAAAAAACCCCCTCCATTCCGGCGAGCGTAGCCTAATTCCGTTGGGCCCTCATGTAAGCATCCCCTTAACAGAGCCCTTTGTGCTGGCTGAAGATGCGAGTTCTCTGTCTGTGTGATCGTCGAGGAAAGAGGGGGGGGGGGGAGGCACGGCCGAGTCGTCTCGTCAATTTGACCGCTAGGTTGATAACTAGTTGTCGTGCGTACGTCATGTTTTGATTTGCCATATCAATAGTAGCCGCCACCGGGAGGCGGAGGCGGAGGCGGAGGAGCAGGGACAGGAGGAGGAAAGTCGCGAACCGCAGCGTTGTGGTAAGGGCTCATGGGAATGTTGAAGTTTATTGCTGCGGCATTTTCGCTATGCTGGGAGACGTCTTCGGCCAACGAACCCGAAGGGTTCAAAGACTGATAGGAAATGGTTCTTAGAGGTGGCGGTGCTGCTGCCGGCCCCTCCGTGAATGCCGGCGAAGCATACGGATGCGGCCCCGGCGGCACCACCTGAGGATGCCCAAATGACGGCATGGCGACCTGCTGAGGATCCCAAGGCGCTGCGCTGCCCGCCGACAGACTCGCCGATGCCATTTCTCTCGTCACCTGGTTCGGCATCGGGAAGGGCAGACCCGTGTCCAAGAGCATAGGCCTTCGAGGGCTGATGATTTGCTGAAGCGCCTGAACGGGGTCTCCGGCGCTGAACCGGTGCCCCGAGCCGGGGTCCGTCGAGCCGGCCTGCTGCAAGAGGAACTGGGATATGTATTCGTCTTGAAAGCCGTGCTTGTGAAGAAGTTCCCGGAGCTGCCTGTTCTCTTCAGCCACTCGCCTGGCCGCGAGCTGCACCTCTGAGCTTGCGGCCACGCCCTCGAGTTCAAAATTCCTCAGTCTCTGCTCGAGCTCCGCGATGTACTCCCTCCTACGGGCACGAGATCTCCTCTGGTTATCTCGTATGCGAGCGAGATTGGCTTTTTGCTGGTCGTCGTAGAGAAGAGAGGAGAAGAGGGGGGGAGTAAGTCGGCCGCTGTTTTTGAAACTAAGGTGGACTGGGGGGGGAGGGGGGGGAGGGGGAGAAGTGATATGATACAATATTGGGGGGGTTGGAGTTGAACTACTTACTGCAGGAGTTGACATTTAGGGCTCGATATGATTTGGCCGCATAAATAGCGACCTATCGCTCGAATCCGGAAGAAAGTTGCCAAAGATGGATGTCGCAAGGGGGGGGGGGGGGGGATGTTGGCTGACAGCTGGCGTAACTATGCAGCGCTGATGGCGAGCTTTTTTTTTTCGGTGGCATATAGTAAAGGAATAGATATTGGAAGGTCTGAAGAAAGTTGTTGTTTCGCCGGGTAAGACGACAAAAAATCCATATACCTCAAAAGCCACAACAACCATGACCGAATGGGATTTTGGATAATATACAAGGTCAACAGTGCAAGTGCCCAAAGGACTAAAAAAAAAAAAAAAAACAAGGGGAGAAGAAGAAGGAGAAAAAGGAGAAGAAGAAGAAGAAGGAGGAGAAGAAGAAGGAAAAGGAGAAAAAGAGGAGGAAAGGAGGAGGAAGAAAAAGAAAAGAAAAGAAAAAAGAGGTGATAGGGTAAAAAGTATTTGGGAGGGAAAAAAAAAAAAAAGGTCGGCGAGATCCACCAAAGAGTTGCGCCTGGATAGCGACAAGAGAAGACGAAAGAAACGGGTCTGCCACTCAAGTCCCCCAAAGGGAATGGATCAGGGACATCCGTATCCTCCAAAGACAGAACTGTGAGAAAGAAGTCGGCGGCCGAGGAGCAAAGGCGAATAGAGGCATTCGTCCCCCCCTCTCTCCGTCCTCTCTCTCTCTCTCTCTCTCTCTTTCTCTATCTCTCTGTCTCTCTCTGTCTCTCACTGTCTCTGTCTCTGTCTCCTGTCTCTGTCTCTCTCCGTCTCTCTCTCTCTCTCTCTCTCTCTCTCTCTCTCTCTCTGTATCTCTGTCCGTCCTCTCTTTTAGGGTGATGTGAGAGCTATCCAGCAATAAGCGGGGAGGAGGAGAAAACGACAACGACCCGGCCAGGTGCACACAGCTCAACCTGCGTGCGCGCGCACACACACACACACACACACACACACGCACACGCACGCACACGCACACACAAACACACAAACACACAAACACGAAAGAAGCCCTTGTTCGATATAGGGATGAAAAGGTAATTTAGGGGCCCAGGCAGCTTATTAGGCGGAAAGCCGGTAGATGTACTTGGCAGGTCTGGAATAGAACTGCCCTTTCCTCGTACCCTAGGTTTAGGTCTAATAACCGTATTATGGATTATGGATGCCAACGGGAAGCGCGCTAAGGAGGAGGGCAAGCGTGGGAAGCCCCAGAGAGCAAGCAAGCAAGCAAGCAAGTTACATGGAGAGAGAACGGTCCGGCCTCCACAAAGGAATTCGTACTAAGTTAGGGCCGCCCACGTTTTATTCGTCGTTTGTCCACGGATGGGTTTTGGAGCTGGGGCGAGATGCGCCACTCACGGGTCGAACGGTGCCGCCCAAAGTTCCCTCTGGAGTTGCCCAAGCCACCTCGGTGAGCAACGAGCAAAAGATGGCCAGTTCGTTCGGAGGCATGCAGCCACGCCTCTCATCCACGTGTAGAGCGGTTAGCCGTGGTAGGGCTGCGAGCAAAGCACGGCGAGGATGGTATATCAAAGGGGGAACGGACGATGCCCAGCATCGCCCCCTCGAGCTCTCTGAGCCCAGTGCCCGATAGTGGGCGCTTTGGGCGGGTCTATCTGAGGTCCGGGATTGAATTATGTGAACATGCGCCTTTGCGTGCACGTGTTGCGTGCGCAAAACTGCTCCAAAAGCAGCAACGGCAGAGATGCCAAGTTTGCTTGTGCCCGGTAAAGCTGCCTTTGCCACGCCAGCATCCCTTGCTCGCGAGAGGCAATATGTGGACATGCGAAATACGGCGTAATATCAGTTTGTGCTTGGTATGCGGAGAGCGAAAGCAGCGGCGGCTGGGGGTTGCTGACGGATGCTTGTGCCTGCGGTTCGTTCGGACAGATTGACAGGGCCACCTCTCCGTCGCGCGCACAGTACAGAGTACAGTGGCACGAGCTCCATGCATACGCGGACATCTTGGGTGTTTTTGTCGAGGGATGACAGCATTGACGGAGCGTGCACCGCAGAAATGGGCGATCATATGAGACAATCCCTTGCTGGGGGGAGCCACACTCCCGAAAGTCTGGTTGACAAGCCATGGTGATGCGCCAGCGCCGTTACGGCGGGGCAAGATGGCTGCTTAGCCCTAGCGACGCCATCTTTTTTTGTTTTCTCTCTTTCTTTCTTTTTTTTTTCACCCTTCTTCCTTCACGCCCTCCTTCTTCTTGTGAGGGGGAAGAGGGTACCGTCAAGAGGTGCAGAAATTTGAGTTTGTCGTCTGCTGGTGCCCGCGGGCTTTGCGTACACCTCTTGGGCCCCCCCCCCCCCCCCCCCCTCCCCTCTCCCCTCTCCCCTCTTCGAGCTCGTTTGCGAAGCCCGTTCGATTCTCCGTCTCGGGGTGCCGATGAGGACACGTCGAAGGCCATGGCGTGCAAAAACACCATAGAAGTATGTGCGTGAACCGGGGGGGGCCACGTTCCGACAGACAGTGCAGATTGGAAGTCAGACTCTTGGTCCCCCCCCCCGGTTGCTGCCATGTGGTTTCTAGTCTGGCATGGGCCAGGGTTTGATAAAATTGAAATGGCTGTTTGCTGGAGCCGTTGCATGTGTGAGAGAAGAGAGAAAAAAAAAGAAGATGGCCGGCAGATTGGAGGGGAGCGCCAGAGCGCCACTCATCAGAGTTACATTGCGCTTGGCTCAGAGGAAGGAACGCCTGGCCCCCCCCCCCCCCCCCCCGCCCCCCCTCTCTTCCCTCTTCTTCCCTCTCCCAGCCGCGCAGGCCCGCCGGCACAGTACACGCATTTTGCGGCCGGGGCGGTATCTGGTACTGCTGCTGGTGGCGCCGGGTACGGGATTGCTGGGGGAGGGCCCCTCGGCCAGCACGGACTGCTGCCGGCGCTGCCCGTACATGTACGTGCGGCAGGGCTCCCAGAGCCAGCCAAGCATGTACCCGTACACACGCGCCTTGTACCGATCTTAGGGGGGGGGGGAACTACAGGTAACTTACGGAGTACTACTTACTAACTTACCTTAGCAGCAGAAGTAGGTTTTCGCCTTGCGAACCTTCCCGGCCTCGAACGTGCCTGGAGTCTTCCCAGCTGGTTGGGTCACGAGGCTTGATTTCAGCCCTTATCAAACCACCCTCTCAAATCGGCAGCTGCGTGTGCGGTTGGTTTGGTTGACACACAAAAAAAAAAAAAAAAAAAAAAAAACTTGTTTCGTCCTGCATCTCACATCGCGCTGGTTCGGCTGTCGGCTGGGAGGCAGGGAATCCCGGCTTGCCTGCTCCCTCTCATTTCTTTGCCTCGAACTGCCCTTCAGAACGGGAACAATATGCGGAACGAAGTGCCAAGTAAATTGAACTCTTCATCTCGGCTCACCCCGGCCGTCTCCCCACGATGGTACGCTGACCCGGCCTCGAAAGCTCAATTGCTGCAACCATCAGATTTTGCATTGCCATGGGTCTTGTTCCGCGTTCTCTTTTTGATTTTTGCGCGCTAGCTCTGCATGGGGTGGTTCATCGTGAAACGCAACAGCGGGTTTCGCTGCTCCCCTCGCAATTGAAAGATGCAGATGCTATACGCTATGACTTGCGAAGCGCAATTTCCCCGGCCTGCCATACAAAATCTTACCTTGGAGAACGTTACAACTTACAGGTACCTTGCTTGAGCTTAGTAGTCAACCCGCAACTCGACATGGCGAGCTTTGAACTTTTTTTCTTTTTCAGCCTAGCAGGCTTTCGCTCTCGCCCGGAAGACAGCCGCGAGCAGGCTCGTTGCACAAACCAGCTTGCCGACAACACCCCCAAACTTGAACAGTTTGCTCGGGGGCTGAGCCCACGCCTCACCGCGACACCATCCAACTCTGCTGGAAATAAAGTTCTCTTCTCTGTCCTTTGCGTTTGCGCCTTGTATGGTTTTGCTTGGTTGTCCAAGTTCGAGAGTTACCAACTAAACTAAAAGCTTGAGCTCAACGAGACAGTACGAGCAAGACCGGCTACAAACTGGCTTCCGACAACCAAGGCGGGCCAAAAGGGAAAAACAACACACCACCAACAGCCTCTTCGTTAGCGGCTGAAAGGGCTGATTACGTATGAGCTGAATAAAAATGGGCAAGCCCAAAAAAAAAAAGACTAAAAAAAAAAAACTTTGTAATGATCTGGAGAGGGCTGAAAAAGGACAAATCGAACTTTTGGCCGGCAGCCGATCTGGATCCAAAAGCTTAAAAAAAAAAAAAGGAGAGAGAGAGAGAGAGAGAGAGAGAGAGAGAGAGAGAGAGAGAGAGAGAGAGAGAGAGACATCTTTCCAAGATGGGTGCTACATATTCACGTGTAACCGGGTCTTATGGGCGACACTAACGGGCTCCAGATCGGGCGATGGGAGAAGAAGGGTTTGGCGCTGCTGCAGCTCTCATGCGCGCATACACACACACACACGATACCGATGCCACTTGGCTTACACGACGCGCTACCGAGTGCTACCACGGCCCAAGGCGAACGAAGAGCCCGATCGCGTGCCGGCCGGTGGCGATGCCAAGCGGTCCCGAATGAATGGGCTCGGCTTCCCGCCGCTCGGCACCGTAGCAGCGGCCGATGCGCGGCCAGACTTCGTTTGTTCTCTCTTCGTTGTTCTCTCTTGGTTGATCTCGAGGCCATCAACAGTCGCCGCCTCAAAGTCGCCGCAAAGCCCGTTTGAAGACTCACTCTGCTCGCCCCTTGTGCTTCCTTGTGTTTTCTTGTGCTTCCGTGTGCTCTCCTCCCGTGTGCTTTCCTCTCCCTCGACCGCTGTGGCTCAACAATCATACGATTGTGATGCACTGAGCGGCGGCGACCCTGCCTTCTCCTCGCTACCCAAAATCCTGTGTTGTCTATGTCCAGGCCCAAGAATCGATTTGCTAAGCATTCGAACCGCACAGCCACATCAAAGAGCCAGGCTAGACCCGGCCAACTACAACGGTTGGAAACGGTTGGACTGAAAATAGCGACCTTTACAAACAAGAATTACTATATTTGGCAACATTCACTCTTGATCACAGGGCCTCCTGTTCGTCAGCAGCAGCAACCTCATCAGCCGCTTCCCTATTGCGGCTGTGGAGGAGGAAAGGAGAACCAAAAAATTCTTTTTTTTTAAAAAAAAAAAAATTGCCAAGATGGTATTGCCTTAGCTGGGCGGGCATACGTTTGGATGTGGTGAGACGAATGCCCTTTGCCTGCGTGCTTGAATGCCAGTGACTAGAAGGTTTAGACACACGTTTTTATTTTATTTTATTTTTTAAAATATCTTTTTCATCTTTTTTATCTTCTTTTTCATTCGTTCATCTTTCTTTCTTTGTCTCACACATTCGGCCGGAGCGTTTGAGAGCTGCTGCTTCGCCGCCGAGGGACACCAGAAAATGACATGTGCTCAAATGCAAACATGCGGCAGCGATTCCAATCAAACGACACTGCCTGAACAGAAACTGCACTGCATATGCACGTTCACTGACTGGCTCCTCTGCAGCGAGTGAGTGAGAGTAAGACGATGCGAACAGGCCTATTCCCAGTGTGGTGTTATTATTATGCATGAATCTCTTACTCCGTATGCATGGGGCATTTTCCATCGTGGCGCAGACTGATTGAGCCAAGACCGTATGCTCGTGTTTTTCTCCCAATCATCAGTGCCATTGGGCCCTCTCTCGTTGACGAGGAAAAAAAAAATCAAAAAAAAAATTTCGTTGCAATACGAGAGGGAGCTGTCCAAGGATTATTCGGCATGAGCTGCTCGTATTTTTTAAATAGCTCTCATCCAGCTTCCTTTTTTTTTTGTGTGAATTCCTTTGCCCTTCTATTTGTCGAGCAAGCCGCTCTCTGCATTTTGCCATCCATCCCTATAATTCTATAATTTTTTCCCCCCCAATCCATAGAGCTGCGATTCGACTATACTTGGCATCTCTACAATGCCTTCTTTCACGAGTCTTTTTTCGGCCGTCGCCTTTGCGTGCCTCGCCAGTGCTGAGACGATCAAGATCACGGCCACGTCTAGCGACTCTTTCGACCCTTCTACCGTCAAGGCATCTGATGGAGATGTCCTCGAATTCCACTTCGAACCTCGAAATCACTCGGTTGTTGCGGGGGACTATGCATATCCTTGCTCTCCCTTGGATCTGGGCACCGGCTTCTTTTCGGGCTTCTCTTTCGACACGACTAGCGGTGAAGCAGTATGTAGATAGAGAGCTTCTGGCCTTGACGCCTCCCCCCCAATGCGTTCAACTTGTTACTAACATGGCATTTTAGGATAAGGTCTTTCGCGTCGTCGTAAACGGAACTGATCCAATTCCGTTCTATTCCTCCCAGGGAGATGAATGCGCAAGCGGAATGGTCGGCATCATCAACCCCAAAGGCAACATCACCCTTGCGGACTACAAGAAACGAGCTTCCGCCCTGGCGAGGAGCGTCTCGCCGGGAAGGACACCTTTCGGCGGAGAGATTGCTGACAACGAAAGCCCCGGCAACTCTACCGATGGCGGCAGCTCAAACGGCAGCTCTAGCGGCAGCGACGGCGGGAAAGACGGCTCAGGAGGCAGCTCTTCCAATGACAACGACGACAAAGGCTCCGGCAGTGCGTCCGTCTCTGTATCCACGGTGATTATGCTGGGAGCCATGGGACTTGCCTTCTTCATGGCATAAAAGGAGGAGCTATAATAGAGGGACGAAGCGCGCGCGACTGTAGATACCCCGATTTTCATGAACACACAACCCTTTTTTTTTTTTTTTGGGATGAAACAGCAAATAGACACGGACTGCTAGATAGTAAATAATGGTAATTGGGTAATGAAAGTCACTTATGAAGGCGGGTTGCGTCTTGCACATTGTAAACGACTTGAGACCAGAGCAGGATTCTCGTTGTCTTCTCAGGACTCAGTCCAGCTACGCGAATCTACCTGCAACGGGAATCCACTCCAGGATTGCAAAAAAACAAAATCAAAAAAATCAAAAAAAAATCAAAAATCAAAAATCAAGAAGAAGAAAGAAGAAAAAAATGACCTGAATGATGATGATGATGATGATGATGATGTCCTTGATCGTTGCGAAATGGCACCTGTTGCTGTCGCTCAAGATACAAAGATAGTGGGTTGCTCTTCTTCTTCTTTTTTTTTTGTAAACAAGTTTGAAGGGCATCAATCAAAATCAACAAGCGCTAATAAGCAGAGAAAACCCCGTTTGTTTTAATTACCTAGTACGAATTGTTATCATGTCACGGGACTGAAATATATATATATATATATATATATACATATATATACATACAAGGCTACTTTCTCTCTCTTGATCTTGATAATCAATCTAAGCAAGGACCCGGACTGGTACTACGTACTACTAATCAACACCACGCAAAAAGAAGCGGTCGAAGAACCAGCTTGCCGCGTTACCCAAATTTACCGGTTTTGTTTCTCGGGGCATTCATCGGGGTATACATGATACACTGTGGATTGCCGATGATTACGTTTGGCGACGAGGAAGCCTACTGCTATACCTTGTTGCCTCCTTTTTTCTTGACGATACCTTACATGCCTATTGGGGGACAAGAGACCCTTTCTCCTTGGGTGTTTTTTTGATACATATATATATGTGTGTGTGTGTATGCATATATTTATATATAAAGAGCGCTTGCCAAAAGGAAACGGTAAACCCAAAAAAAAAAAAAAAAAAAAACTGAAAAGAGAACGGCATCATCTTTGGTGACATCTATTGCATTGAATTCATGAATCAATACCCCCACGCCATACAATTTCGTAACCCGAGTATGTTCGCCCTCCGAAAAATACAAGCATATCCTCTGCTAAACTCTTGGATATAGGGCTGATAACCAAGAAAGAAATACAAGAATGGTGAATACGAGCAAAGACGAAAAAGAAGGAAAGAAAGGAAGAAAGAAAAGAAAGAAAGAAAGAAAAGAAAGAAAAGAAAGAAAGAAAGAAAGAAAGAAAAGAAAGAAAGAAAGAAAGAAAGAAAGAAAGAATATTTGAAAAAAAAAAATCCTCTAAACGGCTGGCAGGAAAAAAAAAAAAAGCAACCCCCCCCCTCCCTCCCGCCTTTCACAAGAAATAATCCGCGACTGGCTTCTTGGCTGGCATCCCTCTGGAGTCCTGGGGTGCGGCTTGAAACACGCGATACCGCCGAGCAGGTCCGTTCCTGGGACCGCTTCTCGATTCGGCCGTGCCGCCAGAGCTGCGGCCGACGTCTCCGTTCGTCCTCTGGAAGATGCCCGTTCCTGACTCGTCCTCCGTAAGCTCCAACACGGCGGCCACGTTCCCGCATCGGTAGCAGTAATTCGGGGCAGACCAGACGGTGACGATGGAGGCATCAAACATCTCCTTGAAGCCTTCCATGACGAGCTGATGCGCGCGGGCGATGAGGCTCAGGTCGTTTCGGTGGTTGAAAACCTTGACGATATCAGCTCCAAATAAGAATCCGGCTCCTCGCGGGGAGAGGCCCCAGCCGTCGATTTCGTCCGGATCCGACCAGAGAAGGTCGCACATGGCTCCTTCGTGGGGCACCTCCTGCTTCCGGTCAATCAGTCGTATCTTATCCACTGTGTCAACGAGCGGGCTGAGCCCGCCATGCACGCAGAGGATGGCTCCCGTGGGGTTGCCGGCGCTGCCGCCGCTAGATCCTGATGCTCCCGAGCCGGGCGGGCCGGTCTTGTCCGCCGTGCTTCTGCCGGGGCTCTCGAGCTTCTCCTGAGAGGAGGACATCGGCTGGCTGGCAGGCTGGCGTGGAAACCGGCTAATTATAGAGCCGTTCTGACCGCACACCTCGATTTCGGTGTCGTCGTCGTCTGGCGCGCCGGGGGAGAGCGTGCTGGAAGCACCCAGAACGATGGCGCCGAGGGCGAGGTAGTCGAACACGTCGCAGCAATAGCGCCAGACATTGGCGCTGCCGTACTTGCGGAGGCACTCGTCGTAAAAGCCGTACACAGTCGTTATTTGGCGAGACTCGTGGTTGCCGCGAATGAGTGTCATGCGGTCTGGGTATCGAACTTTGAGGCAGAGGAGGAGGAGGAATGATTCGAGAGAGTAGAACCCACGGTCGACAAAGTCACCTGTTAGATTCGCATCACGTCAGCAAACGCAACGGAGGTTCTTATCAAGAGCTCCAAGGCAGAGGGCCATCCATACCCATGAATAGATAGTTTGTGTCTGGGACATCGCCGCCGACGCGGAAAAGCTCCATTAGATCATGAAACTGGCCGTGGATATCGCCGCATATCTAGACATTTCAAATCGGTGCTGGTTACCATCCATCCATCACCATCCTTTTCATATCAAATTAAAAAAAAAAAAAATCCTTGAGAGAGGCTGACTGTTACCGGCGCCGTCACGGTGACCACGTTGCCCTCCTCGATAAGAAGCTCTCTGGCGCGGTGACAGAGCTCTCGCACTTGGTCTTCCGGAATGGGGCGGCATGAGCGCAGCTGCGCGATCGCTCTGCAGGTGGTATTAGCAGGCAAACGACCCTCTGGGGCAGAGTTGGCATGGGACTGACTTGTCGAGATCGCTCATGATGGCGAGCCTGAGAGAGAAAAGAGAGAGGGAGAGGGAGAAGGAAAGAGAGATAGAGAGAGAGAGAGAGGGTCGACAGAGGCCGCACGAGAGGTGCGCCGGCCGGGCTGTTGTGATACTCGCGTGGGATTCAAAGATGGCTACAGCATGTCGCAGCAGCGAGTCGTTGGAGAGCAAGCGATAGCCAATGATGCCCGTTTGGTATGGGAGAAAAGGCAGAGAGTCGCGTGGGCATATGGGAAGTTGAAGCTGGAAATCGGATCGACGCTAATGATCGCGTTGCGCTGCTCGGAATCAGGGCGGCATGCCCGCTGCTAGCGCCTCGGTCCCCTGAAGCAGGTCCCTGTAGCCAGCAGCCCCAGCAAGGCTCCAGCAGGGCTCCAGCGGGCGTTTCAGCGCTTTCACGAGACCTGCAGGCCTGCTGTACCAAGATCCTGGGACGCCCCAAAAACTCCAAAAAGAAAAAAAAAATGCCAGAGGAAATATGTTGTGCCGCTCTCCGGTCCGCGGATGTTGAAGCGAGAACACTAAAAAAAAAAAACGCAGCCAATGAGAGAGCTTGCTATCGAATCATCGGGAAGTTTTGCCTCTGGTGCTTGCCGGGGCCTGCATCGTACCAGGCGCCTTTTTTTTTTCCGGATTTCTTTTCTTTTCTTTTGGTTTTTTTTTTTATCTTCGGGGCGAAACCCAGCAGTCATGGGCCTCGAGCTCTTCAGCCATTAGAAGACGCTCACCGCCAAGGCGCGCATCGTGGCCAGAAGGAACATGCGACAATTACCTCGTGAGCCCCCAACGCCTCGACACCCGCGGCGGCATGACTGACATGCTCCCAGCTGCAGCCTCAAACAACACAGAGCCAGATCGATCCCGCCGACAGCCTCGGGATTGGCCATCATGCCCCCGCATCTTCACCCAAGGTCGCGGATGACCTCGTCGCTGTTCGCCACGACGGTTGTTGCCAGCTTCTTCGTTGTTGCGCTGCCGCACCTGCTGCCATGTCCGGTGCCGCGGACCAAGTACGCCGACGGGGAGATTATGGTCGACGAGAACGGCAGGCGGAAGAGATGGAGGAGGAGGGATGCTGTTGATGCAAAGGACGGGCTTGTGCAGTTCAACCAGACGACGGACGACGAGGTTGAGCGCGCAGCGGAGCGAATGAAAAGGGAGTGTCCGGTGCCGAAGCCTGGAGGGATGCTGGGGGAGTGGCTTGGATTTCACGCCACACATGACAAGACGAGAGCAAACAGATGACGAATTGATACCACCAAAAAAAAATGGAGAATTAAACCAAAGGAAGAAACAACAAGGTGCCGAGCCTCGGCGCAACACCGTCTCGTGAATGCATGTTGGATACGAAGATTTACACTTGACACTTTGCTCTATGTCGACAAGGATTGGTCTCGGCGGCGAAAGAGGATGATCCCGAGAGACTTTGCAAAGAGGCTCCAACGTCGTTGCAATCTTCGTTTCATCAGTGACTCGGCGACGGGCTGCCATATCTGTTGAACGGACAGCGGCATGGATGCTATCCAAGACCCATCGCGATGGATAGCCTTCTGCTACTGTAGCTTACATGCCTCATAGGTAGTAGTTTCCGTGCCCCCCGCCTCTGGTACCTTTGGCGAGCGATCGAGACCGCATCTCCACGAGCATCTCCATGGGCACCAGGCTCGACATGTCCTTTGATATTGTTTGGGGCTAAAAACTCTGACCTTTTCGAACCTTGCCAATGAATAAGCCTGCGCGTATGGCAGATTAAGTCGTTTTCATGTTTCCGCGTGGGTTTTGTAAAAACTCGGTATGAGAAACGCCCGGAACCCGAAACTTTCCAACACAAAGACGACGCATTGGCGCGACTCGAACCGGACGGCGCCTCGAGCAGAAGCTGCACGGCCATCGCCTCTCCTTGCCGCCGTCTGGACCTCGAACTTTCTGCGGCCTTTGCTGTTGCCGGTCGATCTGGCGTCGGAGAATCACCAGGGGCTGAAACTTGCCCCGCGGCCTCCTCAGACGCGTAGGAGACGGGCATGGCTTTTTTGGCAACATTTGAGACCGTACAGGGACGCTTGCCCGATCCAGCTTCGTTTCTCAAGACTCCCTGCGTATCTGTCAGCCTCCTCCGGGAGACGGTTCGTGTTTCGCATTGATTCATTCAGACTTTTGTTCCGGCTCAGGCGAGAACCTTTTTTTCTTACTACACACGTAACCCTTGGGAGTTCATTCGTCTCCAAATTTAGGCACTGGCGCATGTACGGAGCCATGCCAATACCGCTGTGACGATCAGCCGAGAGCAGATGCAGGTGTGCCATATTAACATTTTACATTTTACGGAGTAGAGCCAGCAAAGTCACCCGATGAACCAGGGGCTTGATCCCCGGGCCCCCAGCCGAGTGGCCTCTGGATATCATCACATCCGGTCTCAGAGGATGAGGAGCTACGCGAGCCACGACACACTCTCTCTACCTCCGCATGACGACGAGGCAAGGAAAACCGCTCTTTTTTTTTTTTTCCACGGATTCATCCGAGGTGTCCTCTCCCTCTTTCCACGGGACGAGGTATATCATGCCTCTCCATCGCCCTTCTCGGTTTCTTGTTTCCTCTCTTTCTCTCCAGGGTCGCTGTGCTTCACTCACTTTACTACTTGCTCAATTCTTTCCTTTCCTTTCCTTTTTTTCCTCAACAAGAGCTGTGCTCTGTTCTTCTTCTGATTCTCTGAAAATCTCTTTTTGATTTGAACCGCTTCTTTCGCAAGAATTTCTTTCTTTCTTTCTTTCTTTCTTTCTCTCTCTCTCTCTCTCTTTCTTTCTTTCTTTTTTTTTCTTTTTTCTTTTTTTTGTCTTTTTTTGGTTCTTTCTTTCTTTCTTTCTTTTTTGGTTCTTTCTCCTATTCGCGTCCTTCAAGATGAAGCCGTCTTCCATCCTTCTTCTCACCGCCGCTGGCCTGGCGTCGGCCCTGCCGGCCCTTCCTTTGGAACACCACGTGGCCCGGCATGCCCCTGAGGCCCGGTCTCTCTTTGGTCGTGCCGTTGGTGATGTCGGCGCAAGGAATCCGGTTGCTCTGAGCGCCAACGCTGCTGCTCCGCGAGATGCGGGCCTAGCTGCCGGTAAGGATGATGCGGATGCTCACTCACTTCCTCCCCGCGAGGCCGCTCTTCCTGTTCGCAGGGCTGCCGTTCATGAGCCTTGCCCTTCCGTGAATCCTCTTCCTCCTCACTCGCTTCCTGCCCGCGAGGCTGCCGTTCATAAGCCTTTCCTTCCTCCCCCCCACGAGACTGCTCTTCCTCCTCACAGGGCTGCTCTTCTTCTTCGCGAGGAGGCGGTCACTACTACTAGTGCCGCTGCCATTGCCGAGACGACTGCCGCTCCTCCTGAGGCTGAGGCGACTACCTCTTCTGCTGAGGCTGAGACGACTACCACTTCTGCCGCGCCCGCAGACAACGCTGCCGTCACTACGAGCACCACGGATGCCGCCGCCACCAACGCTGCTGCAACCACTAGTACTACTAGTGGTAGTACCACCACCACTGCTACTACCGCCGCTGCCGCGACTGCTACCGAAGCAGTCGGCGGCGATGGAAAGGGTATGGGCGGTGGCAAGGGCAAGGGCCAGAGCCCGCATAACAGCAACAGCAACAACAACGGAGACAACGGCCTCGGCTCAACGATCAACAGCGCCCTCAGTCAAATCGGCCTGGATGGCGTGCTGGACGCCAGCAGGATCAACGGTCTTCCCGTGGGCGACCAGATCTCGCTGCTCGCTCAAATCATCTCGCTGCAGACAATGGTTGATTTGCAGATGGTAAATAGCCGCGAGGTTATCATTGTCCTGAACCAGGGCTTCAGGAGCAGCGGGCTCAATGTCGGTATGTATATGTACAACACTGTCGTGTAAACGTTTTTTTTTTCTTTTTTCCTTTTTTTTCTTTCTTTTTTTCATTTTCTCTGCCCTGGGTTGGTTACTGCTGTTGTCCCGACGAAAACGGGTATGCTAACGGGGGATTTTGCTGTTGTAGTCATTAATGCGTAAAAAAAAAAAAATTGGAAGACAAGAGGAACCAGGTCCTTTTATTTTTTAATTTTTTTTTTAAAAAAAATTTTTTTTACTTTTTTTTTTTTATGTTATTGTTCCTTTTCGCACGACGATGATCTTGGGTATCACGGAATGGACGAGAATGGGGAGCATGACAATGATGAAAAGGGTTGGACTGGGTTGGACTGGACTGCTGTGGGTTTTCAAGTCTATATACTCCGTACGCAGAGAAGAGTATGTAAATCATGGTAACTTGGAAGAGAGAAAGAAAAAAAAAGAATTGCCAATCAAGTTCGTGCCTTTTTTTTTTCCCCCTTTTTTTTCCTTGACTTTTTTTTTTTTTTTTTTTTGGCAATTTTCCAATTTTTGCAATTTTGTGAATGAAATGCGATTCGACTTTCCCTCTCTGCATCTTGGAATAATTTCCAGAGTCCCGGCATCAGGTCGGGTCGTGTTTTGGGCTCTCAACTCCTCTTCGAAACTCAAGAAAGAAAAAAAAAAATTAAAAAATAAATAAATAAAAACACTCCAGTTATAAAAATAAAAAGCAAACGAAAAATGGTCAAAACAAAAAGATTTCAGATATCAGGGCTGGCAAAAACTATTTCAGACAAGAAAACAGTTCATCTGACTGCTTGAAAAAAAGGGGCATTTTCCCCTCCAAAATATGCCCTCAATTTGCTATTCTTCGCTCCCATGCACCACGACCCCCCCTCGTAAAACTTCCATCCCATCCCATCCAGCCAGCCAATTCAACCATTTTGATGCCGTGTTTGATTTCCCTTCCTCCCCCCCCCCCCCTTAAGAAACAGCCGAAACAAGAAAAGAAATAATATTTTTCGCAGTATAAACAACAAACATGCCTATACACATCTTTCGCCACCCCCTTTTTGTCGTGGTTTCGTTGCTGCTCATCCCCTAGACGGCGTGGCTGGGCAATGGTGTTTGTTGAAACTTAGCCCACCACGGCCTTCATGCTCAGACTCTCCAGGAAGCCTCCCAGGTCCTCCTTCTTGACTTCCACGACAGAGTGCTCGAAGCTGTCGATCCGAACACGCGCGCTTGTCTCGGAGACGACTTCCTGGAACGCGTTGCCGAACTTGTTCAAGCCGTAGCCTCGGTCGTTCTCCGCATCGTCGTCGTCCGATTCGTCTTCCGATTCGGACGATTCGGACGCTTCCGACTCCGTCTCCAGTTCGTCGTCGTCGTCGTTGTCGTCGTTGCCTTGGTTTGCTGCTCGGCGGGCCGCACGCTTCTCTTCCCGAATCTTCTCTTTCGCTATTCGCGCCTCCTCCTTCTTTGCTTCCTTTGCTTGCTTGTTTGACTGTCTCTCCTGCTTGGTGGCTCTGTTCATAAACACGGCATCTGGCCCGCCGCCACCGCCCGTACCGACCACGACGTAGACCCCGCGCTTCTCGTTCAAGCTTGCTACTACAAGGGGTGTTCCGCGACCGCCGTGTGACAGTTTGCCTTGGGATTCTTTCTCTTGCTCGGCCAAGGCCTCTCCGATCCAGAGAGCCAGCTTCGTCAGGGCGGCTGGATGGGTGAAGAGAGCGACATCTGGGCCATCCTTGACGACACACATGCGGAAAGCACGGAGATGCTTGATTTGCTTCTTGTTGATCAGAGATGTCCCTGTTCGGTAGATTGCACGGTGCAGAAACTGCGCCGTTGGCAGTCCAGCTTTGAGCGCATCAATACTAATAACCATTTTTTTTTGAGGTCAGCAATTCGCCTTTTGGTTTTTATTTTCGAAAATCAATCTCGAGGGGTGCAGCTCACTCTTCCAATGCGTCGTACGCTTCCCAGAAGCGGCTAACCCATTCTTCGCCCTGGGCAGCCAGCTCCGACTGGTCTTCCATCTCACGAGTCACCTGGCTTGGCCCTGAACTCGGCGCTTCTAGGGCTTGGGCATGCTTCCCAACCTCTAGCAGGGCACCAATCACGACGCCGACATCCTGAGCGCTGAGAGTGGCACGCCAACCCCAGCTGCGGACAAAGCCCCAGCCGTCCTTGGCCCCCGCTCGATCCTTGCCGTCGGTGTCGACTGCGGGGACCATCTCGTCCAGATTGTAGAGCGAGCCGTATTTTAAGAGTTTTGCCCTCAGCTCACGCTTGAGCATCATGTCCATGTGCGTATAACTCTGTTTGCATTGAGCCAGGCTGACTCCCATCTTGGCGAGAAGCTTGTGGAGCCGCTTGATGCCCGACTCGTTCCAGGTTTTTAGCCGTGAGAAGAGGTATGGCGAATGTAGCATGCTGTCGTAGAGGCTCCAGTGTCGGATGAGGAGGAACCTTGGCTCTGGCGAGAGGCGAATCCCCGTGTCCTCGGGATTTCTGGCCGTGGTCGGTATGACGCCGGTGTTTTCGGGGGCCACCCGCCCGTTTGTTACCTCTGGTGGGTTCAACCTCCGAACCTCATCTCGCAGGAGCTGTCGCAAGCGGGCACCTCGCACGCCAAACCACCCGGACGGCCTACCGGATCCACCGGACCGGACCGGAGCAGCGACACCTGCCGAAGACCTTCCATATAGCTCCATCGACGTGACGCCGACGATGGCCAGCCAGAGGAGGTCATTGTCGTCGCGACCCAGCTCGGAGGCCAGGGAGTACATCATCGACGAGATGGGCTCGGAGAAGGACGATCCCATCCGATAGTACTGGTGTAAGACGGCCTCTTTTTCTTGGCGCATTCGTAAAAGCCGCCTTCTCAGGGCACGGGCGGAAGCCGCTGGCCGGGGTTGGGCTCCCGATGGAGGCTCGGCGGAGTCGCTCGACAGCCCGGGGTCAGGATCTCGGATAGACAGCAGGCCTCTGTGCCCCGGCCGGCGCGGAGTTCCGACTATCGAACTCGACTAAGAACGTTGTTAGAGCTGCGTGACATGACGATGGCCGCCGGCGAGCACTTTGTTTACGTACGGAATTGCTTCTTCGCCGCTGACGCGGCCGCGATTCCTCCTCGTCGCTCGAGTCATGCTCATCCGAGCTCTTCCTCTTCTGCCCCGCGTGGGCAGGCCCTCGATCAAGGTCAGCGTGGTCGTGCTCGTCTTCATCTTCACCGGAGCCGTCGTCATCCCGGTCCTCCACATCCGGCATATCCAAGAGCGCCAGGTACGCATCACGTTCCGTCGCGAGGTCTCCCTCGATGTCGCCGTCGTCAAACACCACAATGCCGCCCTTGCCCGAGTTGTATGCCCGTTCGATTGCCCCTCCGGTGACTCCGGCCGGACTTCTCGACTGGAATGAACCCGACGCTTGGCCGACAGGCTCGAGCGGAAAGCCGCCAAAAACGTTGGCCAGGTTCCAAGGCCGATGGGCATCGAGAACCCAAACCTCGACGCCACTGTAGGGAGACTCTTCGCCTTCGGGTTCTAGGCCCAGCAGCGGCCCGAGATCCACCATGCCGCCGACGCCGAGGCAAACGACGACCCCTCCACTGCCCCCTTGCGACTCCATCATGGGGGCGACGAGCTCCCTTCCGGCCTTTTCCAGGTCGCTGTAGCCCGCGACGGGCTGGATCTTGTGCGGAATGTAGTCATGCTTGAGAAGGCGAGTAAGGATTCGGCATGCGCAGAGAGCGTCCGGTTCGAGCGCGGCGAGAATCAGGACCGGCGGGGAGAGCGGATGGCGAGTGTGCTGGAGATGCGAGTAGAGCTTGGATATCAGAGACCGCGGGAGATACATGGCTCGAGAGGATGTATATGGATATCTGTATCAAAACCTATCGAGGCCCCAATTCCAATTCGCGAGGACTCATGAACTAGAAGCTGGAATATGCAATAGATTCTTTTATTAGTTTCTTTGGGTTCTTGAATAGGAGGGCAACAGCTCCGTAAACGCGACAGGATTCTGGTCTGGTTCTGGTCTGGTCGTGACTCCCCCTCCCCCCCCAAAAAAAAAGGGAATTTGGCGTCAGACACGGGTCGTCAAAGCGCATAGCACGTAAAATATCTCGGGAGGACTGTTTCAAGAGGAGTAAGAAGGGGGAATATGATGAAAAACCAGATGCAGCATATCAATCAAATGAGAAAGACGTTTTCTGGCGCCCCCCAAAAAAAAGACGAAGAAGAAGAAGAAGAAAACCAGAGACGGGGGAGAGAGAAAGAGAAAACAAGAAGAGAAAACAAGAAGCTGACGGCAAAAAAAAAAAAAAAAAGACAAAAAATGGGCTTTAATGCATATGCTTATGTCGTGCTGCTTTGTAAGGCAACCCTTTTTTTTTTTTTCCTTTTTTTTTTTTGATTCTTTTCTCTTTTATTTTTTTATTTTTTTTTTCTCTTGTTGGTGATGGTGAAGGAGAAGCCCGATGTCGAAGCACCACAAAACAAAAGGAATGTTTTTTTTTTTTTTTTTTTTTTTTGCGCTAGAAAGAAACGCGTTTATGGCCATTTAAAACGGAAGCGCGCAATGAATGACGCGCACCGCGAAAACGAAAACGAACGAGCCTGTTTGGTGGGAAGGATCGATGGAGGGGTCGGTCCTTGGCAAGGCAAGCAGCAAGTGGGGCACAACAGCCAAACGCGGAAACGGGCGCCGCGAAATTTTGAAAAAAAAAAAAAAAACGAAAGGTTGAGGCTCCACTTTTGATGGAGGGGGATGAATCCATTTGGATTGATTGATTGATTGATTGATTGATTTGATTGATACATAGATAGATAGATTGATAGATAGATAGATTGATTGATAGATTTGATTGATTGATTGGGTTTGGCAATGATTTTCTGTGGCCGGTACACAGTGCGATGCGAGGACGCAGATTGCGTCTATCTAGATCAACAAGGCTGCTGGCCTCGAGGCTCGGATTTTACGGGGGGTTTTTTTTTTTTTTTCATTTTGATTGTGATTTTCTTTTCATTTTTTTAAGAAAAAAATACAAAAATTAAGAAAATAAATAAAAAATAAAAAATAAAATAATAAAATAAAATAAAATAAAAACCGGCAATATCTCGGCATCGAGGCTCCGCATTGCTGGAAAACTCCCCCCCCCCCCTTCCACCTCCTCCCCGAGGCGGGCAAAAAAGGACGGCCATTCCCATCCCGTGACCCGTCAAATTTCAAACGCCTCGGCTCCAGATGCTCACATCACGCTTGGGCTTGTCTGGTGTTTTACTGTTCTTCTTCTACTTCTTCTTCTACTTCTTCTTCTACTTCTTCTACTTCTTCTTCTACTTCTTGCAAGACTTGAGTCTCTGGAAAATCAACACAACAAGTTGTTCCCGTTGATTGAACATCCCAGGAAAGCCAATGCCGTGCGTCTGGGACCCGTTCTGCTGTTGAAATAGGATCAACACAGTCAGCCTAATATAGTTCTGTCGGTAGGCTTCATCCATCCCACAGAGGGGAAAATATTCGACGCCCTGTGACCAAGGCAATTTACCCACACCCTCTTTTGGCGCCCTTTCGACAGTTGTCGTACAAGTGGATACGGGAAGGGTCGGCGGCAAAATGGACGCAAGGCCATGGGAAATTTGTAGCCCGTCATGACCGAGGCTTGTGTGGGAGTGCCGCAAAAAAAAAACCAGGAGGCGGCCAGTCGTGGAGGCCAAGCCCGACTCCCTTACAACCCCCTGACAAACAAGAGGCGCGAGAGCCGCCATCTTGAGAACTGAGGCACCAGCGTCGTCTTGGTATTTCAAAGGGGGAGAGAGCAAACCGGGCAGTGTTGGCCCGTCCGTTGGCATTTCATCGCGACCCCTCCCCCTCCTTGGACCGAAATCAGACATCCGGCTCCGGCTCCAGAGGGCCTCTGTTAGCTTGCACCGGATTCTCTGGGAGGGAGGGCATCTGCTACCTAGTGTACTCCGTATATTACGACCGACGTTTGTCTCATTCCCTTGTGGTCTGGGTCACTAATTTTGCGGAGCACCACCAAGGCCACGGTCGTCTGGGAAGGCCTCTGACAATCATGCGGTCAACGACGGCACGGGAGCCGGAAAGACCCTTTGGAAACCCCCCCCCCCCCCCCCCCCGGCCCGTTTATCATGGCCATGGTACGATAAGGAAGGGCACCCGGCCATGCTAGCAGCTATGCGTCTCATCCAGTCCACCCGCCCTGGGCTACATGCGCACACACACAAGACCATTCCTGAATGGCGCCTGCTGGAGCGCGGACCGAGCAGACGCTGACCTTGCGGACAGACAGCCGGAGCTAAAACGGGGGGGGGGGGGGGGGGGGGGGGGTGGTTTGGCTCCTAGCCGAGACATGCGAATCCAATCCGGAAACAGACGGCGAGGCTTCTGGCGCCACACTGCGCGCGAGTGCCTGTTGACAAAGACCATGGCCTGGCCGCGGCCTCTCGTCCACCGTCCGTCCTGCTGCCACTCCCTGTGTACAAGTAAGTCGTTGTTGGCATTTTACCCCGCTGCAGCTTCGAGGTCCTTGGGCGGGTTGGGATTGGACAAAGGCGGCTGCCGGCTTGTTGCATCGACGTGACACGCAAAGCCACCGCAGCAGATGGCTTCCTCCTCCCGCCCTCAAGATAGAAGCAAAGGGTGGAACCCGCGGATTCGAGGCTTGCTTGTTGGCCGCTGCGTGGCAGCAGTCAATTGCTTGACAAGAGCACGTCTCGATGGCCCCGGCAGCTCTGGGCCAGTTGCCATTCTCGATCTCGACAGCCGCAAGTTTGAGACACGAGGGCGGTGAGAATTTACAGGACAAATGGCGGCGCCACCTGGGGAGGCACCACTCCCCTGACTGACCTTGCGAAGCAGGCGCCTACGGAGCGGCAGGAATTGCGGCAAAAGAGACGGAGGGCAGAGAAGGGGGAGTGCCGCGCGCTCGTCGAAGTTGTTTCAAGACGCATTGGCTGAAGTTGCTCTGTGCGGCTCAGCTGAAGGTCAGAGAACCAACAGCACAAAATTACCGACCAGATGGTAAGGGCTTACCGGGGGACCGGGGGAGGGGGGGGGGGGGGGGTCTCGGCTCGGAGAAAATTTGATGAAAAAAATGTTATTTTATCTTATTTTGGGGGGGGGGGGGAGGGGGTTCAGTTCCTCTTTCATCCAGCCTCATCTCCATCTCTCGAGTACACATAACGTAGGAGAAGAAGGAAGAGGAGGAGGGGGGGGGAGGAGGGGAGGGGGGTCAGACAAAAAAAAAGAAAAAGAAAAAGAAATGAAATGAACTAACCTACTACTAGGTAGGTTGTACATACTGGTGCCCCCCCAGAAGTAACCAACAGGGAATAGGTAGTGGCAGGGCTCCCTGGTAAAAAATTGCTTGTAAAGGTAAAGCGTGCAAGGGCATATGATAAATATATAAAAAAAAGGTTTAATTATAAGAAAAAATTAATAATAAAATAAATAAAAAAGGTATAAAAATAAAAAATTAATATTTTATAAAATTTACTATATAAAGATATAATATATATAGTTGTTTATTTTTATGAATTTATTTTGATTTTATATTTAATTTCTTAAATAATATGTATTTATAGGGTAAGTTTTGCCTTTTGAGAAAAGGTACAAACACCCCTGTCCTTTATCCTTGTAAATAGCCCTTGTCGGTACGTATGCACTGTTGGCCAATTTGGCCGGGTGATAGTAGGTACCCGTCGCCAAGCGAAGCGGTACCCTGTACTCGGCAGTTCCGCCTCTGTGCGAGCTGGGAACTTTGGCGCACAACCGCAGCGCGCTCCCTCCGGCCTCAGGTGTACCTGTGCAGGGCTCTCGGGGCAAGTACATGTACCGCGGCACTGCGGCTGACGACCACGCAGGTGGGAGGGCAGGCGAGGGGGTCGCGACATGTGGCGTAGGGGGCAAAGGAGTACCTGGTCCCTAAGGGAGGCAGTCCAGCACGTGTACCCGCCTCGGCGCTCGTCTGCAAGTGCCCGTACCCGATACCCGCGCCGGTACCTGTCGTCAGGCGGCTGTCGAAGCGTGCAAGAAATATATAAAAAAAAAAAAAAAAAAAAAAAAAAAAAAAAAAAAAAAAAAAACTAAAACTAAAACTACCGAGACCGCAAGTGCCAGAGGATGACACACCGCACCAGACTGTCGGGTCCGGCTGTTGGATTTTTCTTGTGCCGCGATTTAACCAGAGAGGGTGGTTGCCCTGGGGGAAGTGGAGGGGGGGTTTGAAGGCAAGCAAAAGACGGGCTCTCGGGCGCGAGGTTGTCGCACGCGCACAAACGCGATAACATTGTTCGCATCATCTCATTCGAGGCCTTTGCAGCTGTCGAGCGCGCGCGCTGGCTGCCACGGCCGCCCGGGGATTTTTTTTTTGGGGGGGGGGGGGGCGCCCAAAAAAAAACCCATTTTGGCACCCATACATCAAGGGCCCGGAGAGAGAGCGAGCTTTTTTGCCTTGGCAGTTGTGCGACGTATTAGCTCAAGGCCAAGCCAGGGGAGGTTTTTTATTTTATATATATATATATATATATATATATATTTTTTTTTAGAACCAATGGCCTTGGCTTGGCGACTTTGCATGTTGGGAGAGCCGCAAAAAAAAAAACCCCCCCTCTTTCTGGCCGTCGTCTCTCTTTCTCTCTCTTTCTCTCTCTCTCTGCGCTGGCTCGGCGGACGAAGCTACGTATGAGATGGGAGTTCGTTTTTGCCTTGTTCTGCCGTCGTTTCCCGCCAAAAGCAAACGGGGCCCGCAAGGGAGGAAGCGACTCGGCCGCCCGCGTTGATTACCTATTTTCATGTACACCGCTGGTGCAGCTATGTACGTACATATGACCCCCCCCAATACGGAGCCGATATCGATACCCTTCCCCTAGCGTACCTTACCCTTCCTACTAACCTTTAGTAGTACTAGTACCGGAGTACCTGCGCTGCGTGCTGTACCTACCTTGTGTTATAAGTACAGGTACCTAGGTAGAGTACGTTTTTATAGCACTCGCCCAAGGTACCTGTAGTACCTAGTACGTACCTTGGAGCGCCTGGTTGGTACCGGTAGCTGGGCCAGCAAGGCATCCTGTTTGCAGTACTAAGGTACTAGCACTACTATAGTACTTAGTACGTACTCAGGTACTACAGGTAGGTACTGCTGTGTGCAACAAGGGCTTCCTGCTCAGCGACCGGAAAAGGTTATACATGGTAGGAGGGCGTTGAGCGAGTTTGTGTATGTCCTTTTATTTTATTTTATTTTATTTTATTTCATCTTATTTTATTCCCCCCCCCCCCCCCCCATTCGCCTCTTCTCGTCACGTTCGCCTAGACCCTGCCGGGCTTGTCAAAAACCAGGCACGAGCCGTAGAGGAGATTCCAAGGGTTATTAGTAGGTACTAAATGCGTATAACCAGTACCTACCTAGTACTTAAGGTACCTAAGGTAAAACAAGCGAGGCAAACTTTTTTTTTTTTTTGGCGTTTGTTGTTTGCTGTTCCAGTTTCCCACCATAGGTACCTACTATCAAGTTCCTCCTACGTCTTTGCGTCTGCCAACTCGTGCTTGATTTTTTTTTTTTTCAAAAAAAAAAAAACATACAAATTATTATGATTTTTTTTTTTTAAAAAAAAATTGTTTCTTTCTTTTTCAACGGCTTTGCCCGCCCCCAGTCGCCTCATCGTATCTTTGTCTCCCGTAGCTTATTATTAAGCATGGGTTGTGCTTTTTTTTTTTTTTTTTGGGGGGGGGGGGGGGGGTTGGTTTGTTTGTTTGTTTGTTTGTTTGTTTGCTACGCCACACGCCCGCTAATTTAATCTCGGCGTTGTTTTCGAGCTGCCACCGGGTCACTTCCCTTGGTTTTTTTTTTCTTCTTTTTTTTCTTTGGCACGTCCCTGTGTAATTGATACCCCAAGTGCTAACATGTTACCATTAAACCTTACTGCTAGGTACCTTAGTGGTATAGCTATTACCTTACCTAAGGTACTACTAGGTACCTTAGGTAATGCTACCAGTACTAAGACACCTTGTAAACGAACAGTACTACTACCTAGGTAGTACTAATCCAACTACCTAGCAGTAGTACGCAGTGCGAGTACTACCTAGTACCTACTAGGTATGTACCTACCAGCTTAGTGCCTTGGTGGTAGTGGGTGGCGTTCCGAGTAACCTGCTGGCCATGTCGCGAGGTCTTGCCGTTTGCCGTGCGCGTTGTCAAAACCCTTCCCCCCCCCCCCCCCCGCCTTTTTTTTTTTTTTTTTTTTTAGCCCTTCTCGCTCCCCCTACGACAGTTTCCCCCCCCCCCCCCCCCCCCTAAAATCCGCCGTCCCGACAGTACGGCGCCCAGGAAAACGGCCGCTGCTAAAACTAATAACAAGCCGCTTCTCTCCACCCGCTACCGGATCTCTGGCTCAGAAACTCCCTTACAAGCAAGTCGACTTACATATGCGCTCGACCAACAACAAAAAAAAAAGTTTATATTTTTGCATTCCGTTCCGTAGCGACCGGAGCCTTTATTTCTTTTTTTATATTTATTTATTGAATTTCTTTCTTTTTTTTTTCCACTCTCCAACCACCCCCTCCCTCTCTTTGTTGTGCTCTAGCTCCACGCCCCCTCCCCCCGGGGGGGGGATCCTCCTTGCGCAACTGGCGACATACCCAAAGTACGGAGTACATGCTCCGTAGTATATACCGTAGGTACTGTGTAAGGTACCTACTACCAGGTAGTAGTACTAATCTGCGGTTGATGTACATGCCTCGAGGTAGCGGTACCTGTAGTACATTGTTTTTTTTTTATTAGGCAGGGTCTCGTAACCAAGACTCTCCGCCATCCGGCCCCCGAGACTTCCCCCAAAGTGCCCCCTTCGTCCCCACGGCTCTCAACTCGCCCAATTACCGCAACTCTCGCCTTTCGTTTCTTCTTCTTTCGTCTGTCTGTCTTTTTTTTTTTTTTTTTTTTTCGTTCTTTTGTCTTTGGCTGCTCCCAGACTTCTCTCGCCTCGTTTCCCGCCCTTTTTTTTTTTTTTTTTTTGTTTTCTCTGCTCTCCATTTCGGATCCCTGCCGCGGGCCCGGGCCTCGTCTCCGTCACTGAGCCTTGTCTGACGCTGGACGCCTGCTTACTTTGTATGTTGCCTGTCTGACCCTCCATCCCGGGCTGCTGGGAGAGCGGCCGAGCAAGCACAAGAGGATTTCTGTACCACCACGAAGCGCCTCGCATTGGCCAGGGAAAAGCCCTTGCTTGCCTCGCCAAGTCTCATCCCAAGTGCCCACCGACCGACTGGTGACGCTGAAACCCGGCCTACTGGGCCCCCAAGCTTTTTGTGCGTGTGTGTGTGTGTATGTGTATGTGTATGTGTGTGAAAGAGAGAGAGAGAAAGAGAGAAAGTTTATGCTAGTGTGTGTGTGTGTCCGCATAAAACGTTTCTGGCCTGGCTCTGACTCTTTGGGAAAAGAGAGAGAGGAGGGTTAGACAGAGAGAGAGGGGGGGGGGGTGGCTCGTTGCTCTTTTTGTCGCCATTTTTGATTACGGCACCCTCAGCCCTTTTTATTTTTTTTATTTTTTTTTATTTTTTTTATTTTTTTTTTAGCTCCTCCTCGCCGGCCTGCACCACTTCTGCAAATCACCCTCTGGATGGAAATAGATCGACCTCGACTCCCCGAAACGGAGACTTTCCATTCGTTTCTCTCTCTCTCTCTCTCTCTCCACGTCCTCGTCCCGTCATAATAGCATCTTGTTTGCTCCTCCGCCCCAACGATCAGAGTTGAAGGGCTCGTCTACCAAACAACTTGCCCCCCCCCCCCCCCCCAATTGGCCTGAGACTCACCTCCCATAACGTTGTTATCGACTCCCACCCCTTCGCAAAAATCGCACGCTTCTTCCATTTTCTTCCATTCTTCAATCTCTCTCTTCTCTCTCTCTCTCTCTCTCTCTCTCCCCCCTCTCTATCTTTCTCTCTCTCTCTCTCTCTCTCTCTGTTCTGTTCTCTTCTCTCTTTTCTCTCTTTCTTTCTTTTCCTCCCCTCACTGCTCTTATTCATAGACTCTCGGCCATCATGAGCATTTATAGTAACCAAGGCCCCCCTGGGTCTGGTGGCGATCGCCGTGGATCGAGCGAGGACTCAACCTCAGACTATGCCGAAACCGTGGATTTTTCTGAATTCACATCCATCGACACGGCTCAGATGGTTCATAGATACAGAAATGGGAGGTATGTCACTAGATCCCCGGCAAGATTTCTGTTATGCCCTGGTGGCCAGGGAAGGAAAAAATAAAAATAAAAATAAAGAAAGAAGAAGAAAAAAAGAAGAAGAAAAAAAGAAAAAGAAAAAAAGAAAAAAAAAAGAAAAAAAAGGGGGGAGCCAAGGTCAAGTGCATGAGATGAGAGCTGACCAGCAGCCAGGCGGTATCAGGGCTGGTTTGAGGAGCGATATGGACTGCCCAACGACGACACGGAGCAGGCCCGCGAGCACCTCAAACACAGGCTCTACTCCGACTACATTCTCGGCGGCAACTGTTTCATTTCGCCCATCGGCGACAACCCCCAGAAAATCGTCGACCTGGGCACCGGCGCCGGCTTCTGGCCCATTGAAGGTTCGTTTCGTTTCGTTTCGTTGCCTCCGCCTCCTCCTCCTCGCCAGAGCAGTCGAGGGGCGTTTTCGACCTCCGTGTGGACTCGCTGACCACCAGCTCGTGTTTGTGCAAAACAAACAAACAAACAAAAAAAAATAGTGGCCGAGAAATACCCCAGCGCTCGCGTCATTGGGAGCGACATCTCTGCCATTCAGCCGCCTTGGTCCCCCCCAAACGTCGAGTTCCGGGTGGAAGACCTCGACGACGAGAATCACCCCTGGACGAGAATTTACGCCGGCGCAGACCTTATCCACACTAGATCAGTGATACAAACAGTCCGCAACCCGGAGCTGTTTCTCCAAAGAGCTCTAGAGTACGGTGACGATGATGCTACTCAGCATTTATTTTATTTTATTTTCTCCCTTTTTTTCCCTTTTTTTTCTCTTCTTTCCCTTTTTTTTCTCTTCTTTCCCTTTTTTTTCTTCTTTTTTCTTCTTTTTTTTCTCTTTTTTTTCTCTTTTTTTTTCTTTTTTTTTTCTTTTTTTTTCTTTACCTCTCTCTCCCCCCCTTTTTCTCCCCAATTTTTTTCTCCCTCATTTTTCTTCTTTTTCTTCTTCTTCTTCTTCTTCGTCCTTCTTCCTCGTCTGTAAAAAAAATGACCATAATGTTCTGACCAAAATATCGTAAAGGAACCTGAAACCAGGCGGATGGATCGAGTGTCATGACCTCTTCATACCCCTAACTTACGAAGACGGCAGCCCGGCAGTGGACCATCCCGTCCAGCGCCTATACGATCTCGTAAATGACGGCCCCTTTTCCAGGAAATACGGCTGGCAGCTCTATTTCCCCCAGACGTTGCCGCAAGTCTTCCGGCGGATGGGCTTCGTCAACGTCCAAGAACAGCACACCCCAATCCCCCTTGGGAGGTGGTCACGGAGATCGAGAGAAAGGGAGATGGGCATGTTTAACCAGGACAACCTCGTCGACTGGACGGCGGCCTTGCTCGTCCGGCACGACGACCTGGGGATCACGGAGGAGGAGGCGAGGCAGCTGTGCCAGGAGACTCTCATGGCCATGGACAATAACAAAATCCATGCTCGCCTCGATTGGGGCATTGTCTGGGCGCAAAAGCCTCTGTGATTGATCACACGAAGTGATTTTACGTTTTTTTTATACAAACCAACAGGAGAAGAAGGAAAGGGGAAAAGGGGAAACGAGGAGAAGAAGAAGAAGAAGAAGAAGAATTCGGAGAACAGAAAGCTGGCTAGATGAGGGAACAAGGCCGCCTTTTTTTTTTCCCTTTCTTCTTTCTTCTTTTTTCTTTTCCCCGGTACAAGACGAACCAAAGCCTTGCTTTCATCACGAGTCTTACGGCATGATGGGGTCCTTCCCCCCCCCCCCCCCCCCCCAAAAAAAAACCAAAAAAAAAAAGCCAGCTGGCGGCTTCACACAACGCAACGATTCATAATGACGGCATTTACTTTGGGTTTTCTTTGTATTCTCTCTCTCTCTCTCTGTTTCCCTCTCTCTGTGTTTCCCTCTCTCTGTTTCCCTCTCTGTGTCTCTTTCTTCCCTTTCGGATCACCGGTGTGTGAGGGGTTTGTCCCAACACAAACGGTGCTTGTTTGAAAAAAAAAAAAAACCCTTATTTGAGAGGGGAGGGGCCACGAAACGGGAGGAGATTTAGGCGCTGGCTTTGGGATTTTGGGAGCGGACGACAGAACCGCAAGGGTCGTATCGGGTTTTCTTTGATTGATTGATTTATTTATTTTTTAACCCCCCTCCCCTTCCCCCCCCCTTTTTTTTTATTTTTTCTCTTTTTTTTCTTTCTTTTTTTATTTTTATTTTTTTTTTATTCTTTGTTCTATCAGGGAGGGTAGCATCTACGAAGGATATCCACTTTTTTTTTCTAGGGTGGGAGGGAATAATGCATCCTCTCTCTGTATGGAGCGGCTTTTTTTTTTTTGGCGCTCGACTGCTTTGATCTTAATTTTTTCTTCTTCTTCTTATTTTTTGGGCTCTCTCTCTCTCTCTCTCTCAAAAAGAAAAAAAAATAGTGAGAATAAAAAAAAACCAAAAGGAGGGCCTTTTTTTTTTTTTTGGTTGTTGTTGGGGGGGGTTTCCCTCGGTAGTTTTTGTGTGGGGGGTTCGTGGAGATGGAACAAGTCACGTTCCTTTGGAGTTTTTATTTTTTATTTTTTATTTTTTTTTATCTTTTTTTTTTAATTTTTTTTATTCAATTCTACTCGATCGTGGGCGTGTGAGTTGCCCAGAAAAAAAAGAGAAAAACAAAGAGAGAGAGAGAGAGAAGAGAGAGAGAGAGAGAAAAGTTGCGGATCTGGCACGGGAGCATGTCCTGTAGGCTGCATGTATGTTGTATGTGTGATGTGCGCTTGCGTGGGATGGAATTCGGATTGGGAATTGAAAATTGAGAATTGGGAACTGGGATGCATCGCCAATGTTCCCTAAAAAAACAAACAAAAAAAAAAAAAAACAGAGACCAAAATGTAGTTTGTTTGATGCGCGAAAAAAAAAAAAAATAGGCGGGCCAAGTTTCGTAGTTGCGGTGTAGGTTTTTTTATTTATTCATTTTTATTTATTTTATTTATTTTATTTTTATGGAGGAAGAATCCAAAAGAGATGTCTCAGGCCACCTAATTGACTAGGCCTAATTGGGCCTAGTGCCATGACTAGTGTAATTTAGCTAGGCCTGTTTTTTTCTATATTACAGCCTTCCTTATTATATTCTATAACCTTTATTACATAACCTTATTATAAAGACCTTCCTTTTTAACCTGGCAGCTAGCCTGACCTCTAGACTGACTTAAGGCCCTTGCTAAGGCTGTTTTTTGCATTATAATCTTTATTTTTTTCCTTTGTTTCTTTATCCTGACCCTCTTTATATTTATTGCTACCTTTTAATCTAATAATCTTTTTAATATGCCTTGGGATTTATTTAATCTAGGCCTGTATTGCTGACTATAGTATCTCTTCTTAAGCTTGGATCTAAGCTTTGATAGCTAATGCCTGGGTCTTTAGGGCCTTTAGTCTTGTTGTTTGTCTTTTTATTTAAGGCTAGGCTGGCTTGATTATATTAAGGTCTGGTGAATTAAAATACTAGAAGAGGCATTTAACTTGCTATAAATTAAAGACCTGTTATTGGATATAGTGGTTATAAAAAGGAGCCTAGTCTTCTTAAACAAGGGCTTCTAGGCCTAGTTCTTTTATAAAGGGAAGCAATTTTGCTAATAAGATTTCCTTTTAATAATAATACTAGTTAATCTTGCTGTTTTTTAACTAGCTAAGCTTGCTATTTTTTATAGTTTATTTTTACTATAGCTACTGCCCTAGAAGATAGTTAGGTTAAATGTTTAAATGCCTTATCTTATTTATAAGTTCTCACTATTCTTTTATAAAACTTTCTAGCTCTTTATTTAATTACTTAATTTCTTTTAAGCTAGCTTTATACTCTTTAGCTGTCTTAAGCTTTTAGTAATAACAAGGGCCTTTATAATTATAGGTTAAATAACCCTAGAATATAAACTTAAATAACCCTTTTTATTACTCTTAAATACAGCTTTAAACAAAATGCTTATTAAACTGCTGCTAGATGTAGTAGCTGCTATAGCAGTGTAATAAGATAATTAATATTTTATCTAACTAGATAACCTTCTTCTAGTCTTTTAAGGTCTAGTCTTAATAGGCTAGGTATTAATTAAGCTATTCTTTTTTTATCTTAGTTATCAGCCTAGGCTTCTTAATTAGCTTAGTCTTGTAAAAGCTAGCTTTTTTAAGCACCCTTTAGACTGTCTTAGTAGATATTTTATAACCTTTATTTTTTAACTCCTTAGCTATATTAATATATAATTTTTCCTGGCTATAATAATTGCATTAGACCTTCTTTATTATTAATTCTTTAGCCTTGTTGGTTTGCTTTTTTAGTCTTTTAGACTGAGGAAGGTCCTTAATATAGGCATTTTTTATTTATAATGGCTGGGCTGATGGATTAAAGCTGGCCTTAATGGCCTGGGTAAAAATCTAATTAACCTAATGGACTAATACCCCTAGTGTATTAAAGATATCCTTTATAGCTAAGTTAGTAATAGCTTTTAAAGTTAAAATAACTGCTTTAGTAGCCTTATTGGTTAATATATAGCTTATTGTTTAATTATTTTATTATTGTATTATAATATATAGCTAGAGTCTTGGAATTAGTTAGATAAAATAAGACTATTTAAGCGTTAGGCCTAGTTGTTGCTACTTAATGCACTAGGCCTAATTAGGCCTAGTTAATTAAGTGGCCTGAGACATCTCTTTTGGATTCTTCCTCCGTACTTTCATTGAATTTGTTTTGAATTTTTTTTTTCACCACTTTCTTTATTCCCCTTTTTTGTGTCATATTCGAGTCTTGTTAACTCTCCTCCATACAGTACAATAGCAGCAAGTACAGCCAATCTCGCCCTCTCTCTCTCTCTCTCTCTCTCTGTCCCTTTTATTTTATTTTATTTTATTTATTTTATTCCATTTTATTCCATTTTATGCCATTTTTCATTTCATTTTTTTTCGCGCGCGCATCTCTCTGTTCATCCGCAGCAATCCCCTGTTTTTTATGCATTAACCGCGCGGGCAACATTGACATTGCATGCAGGTGGTGGTTTTTGTCCTTATATATATTATATATATTACATATTATATATTATATATATATATATATATATATATAGTGCATTGCGTGTCGTATGTCAGATGGTAGATTAAGTACCTTGGATGGTAGATGAAGCCAGATGTAGATGTAGATGTAGATGTAGATAGAATGGTAGGGTTTTGCTGCAAAGGGCGGCGGCGATGATTGTGACTGATCGGTTTTGGGGGAAGTCACATGTCCCGATTTGTCGCTGGAATGGGGATATAAGTTTTTTTTTTTTTTTTTTTTTTTTTCCAATTTTATTTACTTATTTCATCTATTTTATTTTCTTTATTTATTCTTTGTCATTCTTTTGTCATTCTTTCAATTTTTTCTTCTTTTATAATCTGCCAGACAAGGGGGGGGGGTAACATATTCCCTGGTGCGTGACAGATGTGATGCTACCTAGTAGGGGTTGTAGTAAATAAGTTGAGTGGGGGTTTTTTTTTTTTTTGATATCGATTCAACGTTTGATTTGAGCGGGTAATAGTAGGAGGAGAACCTTTGAAGCCATAAAAAAAAATTATATGGGATCCTAGAATGTTGAACAGCATGTCGAATTCAAAAAGGGGGGGTGAGGGGAGAAATGGCAAATGTATTAATTTTTTAAAAATCTTTTTTCTTAAAAAAAAAAAAAAATATGACACACAGCGTTTTATCCAAACAATCCATCATATTCCTCGAGACTTGATAATAATAAAGGGACCTGTGGAGCGCAAGGATACCAACCACGATTTTGACAAAAAACCTTGTAGTACTATGTACCACCTACCTATTACTCCGTACACCTTATAAAAAAAGGAAAAAAAAAAAAAGAATAATTATATCAGCCAAGGTCTTACATTCCCTGCACCAGTTTGGCCGCTGCGGCGTCCGGGCCAAAAAAAAAAAAACACCATCACCACCACCCCCCCCCCCCTCCCTTGGCTGGCGATGATTGATTATGTGGGGGAAAAAATTGTGTGTGTGTGTGTGTGTGTGTGTGTGTGTGCGAGAGAGAGAGAGGGAAAGAGACGACGACGACGACGACGAAAGAGGACTTGATGATTAATCAAACGGAAGCTACTTGTACACGGGAGGAGCCCGTCGTCATTCCTCGTCGCAGAAGGAGTTGTGACATTGCTAACGATACGCCGCGTACTCTGTACTAACACGCGGGAAATGTTCCCTTGGATGCCCCGTGCGTCTTCTCTCGGCTTCTCGGTGGAAATGAGGCGAGTGAGAATCTTAAAAAACCCGCGCGCTGCGGCATGACTAATAATAACGGGAGTACAAATGGAGCGACAACGAGAAAACGGCATGGACAGACGGACGGACGGACGGACGGACGGACTTGGCCGAATCTGACGGGGCTGGAGAAAAAGGGCTGCGGCGGATGGGGGGGGGGGGCGCATTTGAGCTCGTGGGCTTGGGCCAAGATGGGCGGGCAAGCTGCGGCAAGATGCGGCATGATTGATTAACATTGCTTGCTTATTGCGCTTATTTATTACGCAGGGGGGGGGGGGGATGGGGATGGGTGTCCAACTAACTCCCTTTGATTGTAGTACATAGCAGTACATAGTAGTAAATAGTAAATAGTACTAAGTAATAGTCCTTGACCGAAAGCGATGATGATGCCCAGACCTTTCCCTCCTCCTCCTTGCCTGTGCTGTACTGTATGATAATTAATTAATTAATCTCTTTTCAAATGGTAAAATGAACCCCCCCCCCCCATGTCATAAATTTTTTTTTTTGAAAATAAACAAAACATCAAAACCAAAATCAAAACCTTCTAGAAACAAAGCTGTCTGTGCGTGCCTTGTGACACAGGCACTTGCGCAGATATGGAAAAGGGGGGGGGGGGGGGGGGGGGGGTATCTTTTAGTCCCTTGAAGCAAAGCAGAGAAAGAAACGAATAAGGAAAAAAAAAAAGAAAAAAAGAAGAAGAAAAAAACACAAATCACCGCCACCTCCCGTCGTTCCCTCCAACACATGTTCGCACTCTAGTTTCCAAACATGTTGCCTCCAGGCGCTCCAGGCGCTCCAACGCCGCCGAACCCGCCCATGGCCAGACCGTCACCGTTGCCGCCGCCGCCGCCGCCGCCGCCGGTGTGCATTCCCTCCATGCCGTTTCCGAAGCCAGCGTGATACGGGGTGCTGAAGCCTTGAAACGTGTCCGCATCTTGATAGCCTGCGATGAGGTATGACCAGTCCATATTCTCCGTCTCCTCCCCGGACGCCGTGCTGGGAGGCGCCATGGCTGGATGAGCGGCACCGAAGCCGGCGATCTGGTCTATCGGCGGCGTCATCATGGCGGCCTGATCCGGCGACGTTGACGACGCCTCGCGGGCGCGCGGCCGAGGAAAGGCTACCGGCGCCTGCTCTTGGCCGGGGTCCGCGCGGTTTTCCGACCGTGCCTTTCGCCGCTTCTCGACGCGGTCCCGAAGAACAGACATGAAGTGCGGCGTGGAAATGTCCTTTCCCGCGGCTCGCTGGGCTTCGTAATGGGCCGTCCAGGCCTTGACGAAGAGGCCGCTAAAGGCCGAGTGCATGGGGCTGTGCAGGTTGCTCAGGAGCCCTCTGAGGTCGTAGTTGGCTTCGACGGCCGCCCAGGCCCTCTCCACCAGCGGCCCCGAGATGCGCTGGCGCAGCTCCTGGACGAGGAACATGTACGCCGGGAACGGGAAGTAGTGCATCGCGTACCACCTAAACGGCCGGAGGCTCGCCGAGGACTGCACCACGTTGTCGTACTCGATCATCTCGATGGCTCCCAGGGTGAGGGCGTCGCGCTCCACGTCCTTGAGCGGCATCGCTTCGGCGTTGTGCCTGCGGACGAGAAAGTTGATGATGCGCATCTTGCAGAGCGCCGCCCTCGTCATGGTCAGCGTGAAGAAGTGGAGGGGGATCTTGGCGTCGCAGTGCACCAGGTAGGTGCCTTCGATGTGGGCGCAGAACCCTTCGAGCGTGTACGCGGGCGCATCCTGGCCGGCAAGGCGGATCGTGACGGCGTTTGCCTTTCCGGGCTGCGCGGCGCCCGTGTCCTTCTCCGGGTTCAGCTTGAAGCTGTCTCGATTGCTGTTGCTTGCCACGGCCATGGAAAGCTCGACGCGCGTCAGGGCGAAGAGCATTTCCGTGGGCCCCGTGTGCGGCGCCGGGGGCTCTTTGCCATCGACGTGCAGGTCGGAATCGTTGACGTTCAAAGGCTTCTTGCAATCACAGCCGCTGGTGAGCGCCGTCACCGTCGAGCCCGTCATCTCCCCCACTCGGCGGTCGTAGGAGACAAGCGTCCACCACAGCCGCCGCCTCTGTTCGACCTCAAAGGGGGAGAGGCCATAGCCGTCGGGATCTCGGTGGAGGCCCATCCGCTGGGCGATGCGGACGGCGATGCCCATCATGCAGAACACCTGCCTCGGGTCTATATACCAACGAACGGTCATCTAAAGCACGCGTCAGCGGGAGCGTAGGACCAAAAAAAATGAAAAATGAAAAAAAAATTAAAAAAAAAAATTAAAAATAAAATAAAATGACAAAAAAAATTGGACGCTCTGCCCATGTGACAACAACAGCAACCAAAAAAAAAAAAAAAAAAAAAAAAAAAAAAAAAAAAACTCAACAACTTTACAGAAAAAGAAAAGAGACTTGCCAGGTATAACAGATACGCCTGCAGGGTCAAGGGGTCGGGGATGCGCATGAAACTGGCATTGACCAAGGCTTGCTGGAGCGCTACAAAATACCGGCCTAGCAGTTCCTTCTTCGTCTCGCCAAAGGTTCCCTCGACTTCGGCGTCCTCGATGGAGTTGATGGAGATTACATAGATGGCGAACATGAGAGCCTCGATGTTCTTGGGGGCCTCGTGCAGCCGAGACGTCGCCTCGATGATCTTGCTCTGGATGCTGGGCACATGCGTGATTTTCAGGAGGGGATTGATGTTGTCAATGTAGATCTGCCAAAGCTGGAGTATGTGGATGGTGGAAGGGTGGTCGTTGGTGACGGGAGCGATGGAGCCCCCAATGATGAACGGGAAGCCGTCTTGGTTGGCAAACATTTTGTCAAAGGCGGCGTGGATGAATGACTTGTCGGGGAAATCCTCATCCTCGGACGAGTCCTTCAACAACTGCTCACTCGCCCTAAACTATTGGTTTTTGCGGTCAGTCGGCATCCAAGGCTATAGGCAAGGCAAGGCAAGGCAAGGCAAGGCAAGGCAAGGCAAGGCAGATGACGAGGATAAGAGCGCGTAGGCACGAGTTGGCTCCGTGGGCCTGGTTCTAGCTTATAAGTACATACCTCTTTGTGGAGGGAAAACCAAGCTCCATGCTCGCGAGGTCTATAAGAGCGCACGTAGCGTTGAGTCAGCACCCTGTTTGCTTTTACTTGTGCTTGCTGCCTCATCTCTCTCTCTGTGTGTGTATCCTATATATATATATATATATATATATTTACATATATTTTTTGGGTTTTTTTTGTGGTTTTTTTGCGTCGGGGGTTTTTTTTTTTTCTCTTTTTTTTTCTTCCTTTTAGATTCAACCTACCCAAGTGTACCCGATGAGCCATGAGCACCGGTGCTTTCTTCCGGAGACGTCTTGAGACCCTCGAAATCAGTCTCCAGCTCGTCAACATCGTCGGCCCTGTAGTCCGGGTCCATGGCATCAAACTTGACGCCATGCTGGGCCATCAGACCCTCGTACTTGCGCAGGCGCTCAAGCAGGTCCTTTTCCTGCAGGCGCTTCTTGCGACGCCTGGGCGGCTGCGGGGGGATCACTTTGCATTCCGCATTGGCCTTGACGCAGTTGGCGCAAGGCTTGTTCCTGTCGCAGCGCACCTTGCGCTGCTGGCACAGGACGCAGCTGGTGCCTCTGGTCAGCTTAATGGCCGAGGCGTCAACAGCCGCCGCCTGGGGCAGCTGATGATGCGGAAGGGAAGGCCGGCTTGGGTGCGAAACCGCGTTCGGACGTGGTGGCGGCGGGGCCGAGCCGGAGCCGGGGAGGCTGGTAGACGCTTCGCCAGACATGGCCTCGAGGTGCTGGAAAACGTCCGATTCGGGGTCCAAGGCGCTCGGCCGCTCCTCTTTGGCCGCTCTGCGAGAGGCGCGAGGCGAGGCTGATTGGCGGAACGCCCTGCATGTAACAGCCAACAGTATGGGCTGCTTCTGACGCGCTCTGCAGCAGATCGGCGTATCGGCCGCGGGTCCGTTTGGCAGCGCGCCCGTTTGGTAGGGCTGAGGCTCGGCTGGGGCCGTCGGATGCGAAAGAAGAATCTCGGACCCGGGCCGAGGCTCTCGTTGGGGAGTTTCGTTTGCGCGTCTATGCGACTCTGGGTAGATTGAGAGAGGAGAAAAGAAGGAGAAAGCGGGGGGGGCTTATTAGCGGTGCAGTTCGCGCGGGCCAATGAGAGGCGCACTGCCGGGCGCGGGTGGGGCCCGCACATCAGACCGCACGCGCTTCCATTGGTCCGTTCGCAGCGTTGGGCGACGGCGAGCCATAGCGCATCATCACGGCAATTGTCCCATCTTGAGGGCGGGAGAGCGACTGGCGATCTCGTGGCCTCCTCTCAGATGCCGTCCGACATGCATGTACGGAGTACACGCTGTCTGTTTGCATCGCCTCTCCAGGGCTCTGCTGCGGCTGAGGAGGGGGGGGGGGGGGCGTGGCGTTCATATGGGAGGGAATGCTGGGATGCAAACTGACTCACGGGCCCAAGCGGTAGGTTTTGAATCATGCATGCCCCCCGTCTTGTGTGGGAGTGACGCTTAGTCTTGTTGATGACCGCGCAGGATCCCACCTCGACGCTTGCAAGACTCGGCGAGCCGTATGGCGCTTTGATCACGACGCGGCCGGCCAAGGACGCATCCGGCAGGGGCTTCAACAACATGGACCGGGCACATTTCAAGTACGGAGTGCTGAGATTTGGGTCAACTACTGCCCGCTTTCACCATCATCACCATCACCATCACCACAATCATCACAAAACTGCAGGCTTCAATGGAACAAGCTTGGCCATTGATTACATACGGGGGTGTCGAATAGATGCCGAGTACCGATGCCTAGGCTCGGCTCGGCGCGGATGGGGATAGGCTTGCTTTCAAAGGGGGCGCCACGTATCGTGTAGGGCAGCGGTCCGCAACATGGCACGGAGGATTCATCACAACCTTATGCGCGACCAGCCCTTTTGCAGTTCGAAAAAAAGGGATGCACGGGAACAATAATCACCAATAACTACCTACCTAGTGGTAGTAGTTGAATGCCCGAATAGCTCGGGCATGAACTCGGGCCCGAGGGCAAAAACGCCACAGCCCCAACGCGGACTAGCGCCCTCTGCGCATCCGAGATCTCTCTCCTCTCTCGGGCGGGTTGGAGTTTTGTGCTCGCGTCGGTTGTCAAAGTTGAGAGAGAGGAGCGCTCTCCGAATCACGGGGCCGAAGCGTGTGCCAGACGGGCATATCGCGAGCCTTTTCCCTCTTTCCTTCTTCCGCCTTGTCGGCGAGTGCCCGATATGGCTGTGGATAAACGCCTTGATGCCGGGCCCGCGTGGCCGTTTTTTTGGCCTTTGAATGCTCTGGGCCTTGCTGCCATATATAAACTTTGTTCTTTTTGTTCCTTGGATGGTTTCTGTGGCCCGATGTCGTCTGTGGCCAGGCAGAGGAAATCCGTTCGACAAGCTGCCGCAATTTGACCGCCGGAATGGCTTGCTCCCGAATGCTATTGGTAGCTGGCACATCGCCGAAACCCCTTGTAGGGCCCGTCCCCGATGAGAAGACGGAGATGGACAAGGCAGCATACTTCGGCAATCGATCCGGAGATTTTCAATCTCCATCCGGGAATACGCGAAGCGTCGATACCCATGTCGACGAGAAAGCTAAGCCGATCCAGGAACCAATCTCAATCTCGCAGCCACGCGACGGCGATGTCGAGGCCGCAAAGCCGCAAAGCCCTGCCCTCGGCGGGGACGGCGCGGAGAACGACTTGTACAGGCCAAAGTCCCTCCAGTTCTGGCTCGTCATCCTCTCTGCTTTTGTTTCAATGTTTCTCGTCGCCCTGGACCGGACCATCATCGCTACCGCGATCCCCACAATCACCGATGACTTCAAGAGTCTCAAGGACCTAGGGTTTTACGGATCATCCTACATGCTCACCGCGGCCACGTCCCAGCTGGTCTTTGGTCGCATCTACCGCTTCTACGACCTGCGCGCGACATTTCTGTCTTGCATCGTCATCTTCGAGGCCGGTTCTGCCATCTGCGGCGCTGCGCCGAGTTCGCCTGTTTTTATTTTTGGTAAGCTCACGGACCTCCCCGGCGTCGCGGCTCAAGCGGGAGAATGCAATGGAAACCCTGGAAATTTGACGAGTCGCACAGGGCGAGCAATCGCTGGTCTGGGATCGGCGGGCATAACTACTGGCAGCTTGTTGACGACGATCCCCTTGATCCCTCTGGAGAAGCGTCCGGTCTTTCAATGTATGTTTTTCCAACGCCAACCGGAGAAGGCTTGAGCCGTCGTCTAACATCGTCAACCAAACCAGCCGTGTTCGGCCTCATCTTTGGCGTGGCGAGCATTTCTGGCCCCCTGATGGGCGGGGCATTTACTGAGCGAGCCACATGGAGATGGTGCTTTTACTTGAATCTCCCCGTCGGAGCCGTGGCCTTTGTTTTCATCTTCTTCTTCCTCAGGATCCCCAAGAAGCCACGGCCCCCTACCTCCGCCACCAAACAGATTCTCCGCCTTGACCCCATCGGCACATTCTTTTTCGTCCCCTCGATTGTGTGCCTCTTGTTTGCGTTGCAATGGGGGGGATCGACGTACGCCTGGAGCAGCTGGCGCATCATTCTCCTCTTCGTCGTCTCTGGCGTGACCGGCATGGCGTTTGCGATTGTGCAAATCAAGATGCCGAAGACCGCGTCGCTGCCTCCCAGGGTGATTACCCAGAGGACTGTGCTCTCCGGGACATTCTACATGCTGTTTACAGCCGGCGCAATGATGCTTTGCGTTTACTACCTGCCGCTTTGGTGTAAGTTTGCTCCCATTTCTATCGATTCTCGATCGCAAAGCACCGGCGCTGACGGCACGTTTCAGTTCAAACTACGCATGGAGTCAGTCCAGTCAGGTCGGGCATATACACGCTCCCGCTGGTTCTGGGCCTCGTCGCCGCAGTCCTCATGTCCGGCATACTCACCCAAAAGACCGGATACTACGTCCCGCCCATGGTTGTTGGCCCCTGCATCATGGCCGTCGGCGAAGGCCTCTTGTCCACGTTCAAGCCAGACACCGGATCCTCTCATTGGATCGCCTTCCAGTTTCTTGCCGGGTACGGCTTGGGGTTTGGATTCCAGACCGTCAACCTGGCTATCCAAGCGACGCTCCCCAAGGAGGAGATCCCGACGGGAGTTGCCATCATCTTCTTTGCGCAGCAGCTTGGAGGCGCCGTCTTTGTTTCCGTCGGCCAGGCCATCCTTAGCACCTTGCTGATTTCCCGTCTCTCACACGTCCCGGGCTTGGATCCCACGATCATTGCCAAGAGCGGCGCGACCGAACTCGAGAATGCCGTTCCTCCACAGTTTATTCCCGCCGTAATAGAAGCCTATAATCACGCCTGCACAAGGATTTTTCTCGCCGCGTTGGCATTAACCTGTGCTCAGCTGCTTTGCGCCTTTGGCGTGGAATGGGGAAACCTCAAGAATGCAAAGAATCGTCAGCAGAAAGAATAAAAAAAATTAAAACAAAATTAAAATAAAAGGCAATGGAAATTTTTGAAGTTTGATCAAAGAAGGGGAGAGCATCAGGCGTCATGGTCTTTTGTCTGAACATCGCCGATGCATCAGATGCTGCCGAAGATTCAATCTTGCAGGATTTCCCGTGTTCAGAACTGCACATCAGCTCTCAACCGGCGTCGTGTTCATTTCCTTGCGGCGTATCCAAATATGTTATGCCCTATTCACTCTGAACACTATACAACATACACACACGTGCGGCTCAATGCATACAAACATACATACATATATATATATATAGGGAGCCCAACACCTGATTCTCCAAAACTCAACTTAATTCCCATCACTCCGAGCAATTCGTCACGACCCGGCCAGTCTTTTTTTTTCTCTCTTAAAAAAAAAAACATACTGCAACTCTCCAATCTCCCATCTCGCAATGTGTTCCGTAACCAGAACCAAGTATTCTTGCAACCACTCAGCAAACGAGTACACCTCCGAGTGTTCCGACACGAGCAAAAGATGCGAAAAGAATATTGACAACCGCCGCTCCACAGAGCAATGCACAAAGTGCACCCCCGACGAGCGCCACAGGAGAATCATCGGCCTCTATGCCAAGTACGGCGAAGAGTTGAAAAAGCTGGCCGAGTTGGCAAAGGTCGAGGACTGCAGGACGATGGTGATGCAGCTTGAGCGGGCCATCAAGGGTATCGCGGAGGAGAGGATCAAGGCCCTGACGGAGCTTCAGGAGAAGATTGAGGACGAGGTGGCGGCGAAGAAGCGCCTCGAAGCGGAGTTGGCTCAGGAGTCTCACCAGAGGTGGCAGTAGGCTGTCCTTTTGCATGTTTGGCTGTGTGTTTTATACGGTTTTATTAGAAATATCTTGTCTAGAATACAGATAGATGTATTATGATAACGTGTTACTATGTTGTTTTTTTCTTTTTTCTTTGTTAAAAAAAGGGGGCAATGCGCGTTTGTTCTTTTGAGTTTACTGGGACTACGGCATCAAGTGTATGTGCTGCCTGCTCTCTGCCGCAGCGCGAACGCCGCTGGCTCTTTGTTTGACAAGTTCCATCTCAACAAACACTTTGAATCTCCCAAATCGTCAATGTTTTATTAATATTTATACAAGAATTTGCCTCGGCTTCACTATGTAGGATGGCCACGTCCCCCATATAACTGGAATGGCTTAGTCAGCACTTCTGCCGTATCTTCGATCGCCCACGGGCATGCGGGGCAAGTTTCGTTTAACCTCCCCAACTTTAAACTTACTCGGCTCCAGCTCCAGCTCCAGCTCCAGCTCTAGGCGTTGCTGCTTTTTGCCATCGCTCCTCATACGATACCCTCCATCTTCGGAGGCCTCGGCTCGGCTTCGGCAGTCTTCTTCTAAGAGAGACAACAAGATCCTCATCCGCGTCTCCTTTGCTGGCAAGCACCTCTCGCCATCATGGATGCTCCCACGTCCAACCCTCTCCTGTCCAGCCAGAAGAGCTCGCAGCTTCAGGCCGAGCTGCACCCGCTGGTGCTGCTCACAATCTCCGACTACATCACACGACACACACTCCGAGAGCAAAAGGGCCCCATTATCGGAGCCCTGTTGGGCCAGCAGAACGGCCGTGAAATCACCATCGAACACGCCTTCGAATGCCATGTCCAGGAGGCGCCGCAGGTGGAGGGAGGGTACCTGATCGACCCAGCCAAGTTCGGCCCAAGATTAGAGCAGAGTGCGCCGGTGGCCATCAGTGATACCCCAGGATCCGTTTGATGCTCTGCTAACCACCTCTCTTCTTACCAGTGTGTCTTGTGCATAAAGACCGAAAGCTGGACTTTGTCGGCTGGTACACGCTGCTTTCGTCGTCGGGTCCTTCGCCCACCGTGTTGCCGATCCACAGCCAGATCCTCGAGGGCTGGAATGAATCCGCCGTTTTGCTGGGCTTCCACCCCCAGGAGGCTGCGCAGCATTCAGTTGGCAGCAAGCTGCCGCTGACGATATACGAGAGCAACTACGAAGTCGACGACGCTAGGGCAGACAACGACGGAGAGGACAAGAAGATGGAGGACGGCGATTCCTCCCTCAAGCTCAAGTTCCGGGAAGTGCCATACTCGGTCGAGACGGACGAAACCGAGATGATCAGCATGAACTACGTGGCCAGTGGTGGCGGAAACGCAGCGGCCAGTGCGCCCGCCCCAACTTCCAAGGAGGAGCGACCTGCTCGCTCCATAGAGTCGAACGGGAAGGGGAAACGGAGGCTAGTGGAGAGCGAGGTCGAAGAGAAAAAAGACGTAGCCGTGGATGAAGCGACGGTCCTCACCCGGGAAGAAGACGAGATGCTTGCTTCGTTGACGGCCAAAGCAAACGCCATCAAGATGCTGCACTCCAGAATCCAACTCATCACCACCTACCTAGAGAGACTGCCGCCTTCGTACACCAACGGGGATGGCCGGGAAGCGGAGAGCATGGATACGGATTCCAACAATACCACCCCGTCCTTGAGCGTTCTGAGGCAGATCCAGGCTCTCGTCAACCGGCTCGACCTCGTCATCCCCTCGAATAGGGAGGCGTTCGAGAAGGAAGTCGAGAGCGAGACGAACAATGTCAATCTTCTCGGCCTCTTGAACTCTGTCATGCAGGGCGTCGACCAAGCAAGAGAAGTGGGCAAGAAGCTTTACGCCATTGAAACGAGCAAGAATGCGCCGAGACGCGCGACGGTGGACTACTCTACAAGCCCGTTCACCATCTCGGGTGCAGGCGACCTTTTCACGTGAATGACGAACGGCTTCGTCTCCTTTTTAGTACTCGGCGTACCCCATTTTTCTTCTTCTTTCTCTTTTCCTCCTCCTCCTCCTCCTCCTCCTCCCTCTTTGTTTCTTTCTATTTATTTCTTTTTCTTATACTTTTTTCCACCCAGGGCATTATCACGGGACGTCTCTTTATTTTTTTATTTCTTGCTTTGAATTTTTTTTTATTCCTCCATTTACTAAACGCAATGGAACGAATGATAGATAATGACATGATAAGGGGGGGAAGACTGGCGTTACCGTTAAAACGTACTTTTTACTACGCGGCGAGACGCACACACACAAGAAGTGAAGATAAAACGAAAAATAAAGAAAAGAGAAAGAAAAAAAAAGGGGGAAAAGAAAAATACATGTATCGAAAGATGGGCCGCTCGCTCGGTTAGCAACTCTCATTTTTCTACGGCCGTAATGCTCCATGTGCTATTATTATTCATTTGACTTGATTCGTTTTGTTAAATTGAAAATACAAACCATGTGGCACGTCTGCAACTATAGCTTGAACCACGACAACGGCCGCAATTTAGTACCAGATAGAACACACAAAAAGGAACCACGCCCCCCGACCACCACTCATGTCTTTTAGAAAGTGCTCGTGGCTAACCGGCTCGCGGCATTCCTTGCGTCAATTCGGTCCTCGTCGTCTTCCTCCAAGCCGACCAAATTACCCAGGCCGGCTCCGAGCTTGCCCGCTCCGGTCTCCTGGCCTTCATCGCCTTCAGCCTCCTCCGACACTTTGCCCACGCCCGAGGCGCTGCGGCTGGTGGCGTCGGACCGACGAGGAACGCCGCTCCAAGCATCGCCCTTAGGTCCCTGGCTGGCAGCGAGGCTAGTCCGTCGCGCGGTGGGATGGGCTTCACGGCCCAGCCGGCTCAGGCCACCGGAAGCGTCGATTGACCGGATATCTGTTCGAACGCTCTCGAGAAGGGCCAGCGTCCGACGCTCGGCTTCAATCTCCCGCAGGACGAGCTCCCGGATTTCCAGGCGCAGGTCGCCGGCCGTCCTGTCGAACCACCTGCGGCGCTCCTGGACAAGGGTCTGGGTGACTCTGCTTGTCTTGTTGAAGAGGTGCGTTTCGGTTGTTCGAGCCTCGTCGAGGGATGCAATCGCCTCGTCGACCTTTTCCCGTCTGACGCTCGAGCTGGCTTTGAGGCGATCAGCGGCGTTCAGCTTGCTCCGCGTGACTTCTTGGGCTTGCAGGAACTCGCGGATGAGGATTTGGCGATTGGTTAGAGTCTCCTTGACGATGAAGGCATCCTGAGAGTGATACTGGAATGGATCTCCAATGGTAGCCGCCTCAGCTGTGGCCTGGGCGGCGTGGTAGTCGCCAACAGTCTGGATCACTCTGCCAAGCTTCTTGTAGGCATTTGCCAGACCTGGATGCGGCTCCTGGACGTGCATGCTGCCGAGCTTCACGCCGTAATCAGACTCCGCGAGGCCAAGACCTGCAAGGTTCATTGTTATCATTAGCAAAAAAAAAAAAAAAGTACGCACATCGATTGTTGCTCGGCAGGCACGCTTCTGTTTGTTCTCACCTCTTCTGGCCTTGACGAGCTTGTCAACCTTGTGCCCAGCATCCATCGTGCCAAGATAGAAGAGCTTAACGACTGGACGAGCGTCTGCGAGCTCAGGTGTATCATCGGGAGGCGGGGCAAACTGCTTCAAAATCTTCCTGCGAACGCCAGTTGCGGGCTGCTTTCTCTTCACCAGCGGGCTGTAGCCAAAATCGCTTTCAACGAAGAGCACCATCTCATCATCCCTCATCAACACCTCGTTTCCGCACACATAGTTGAACCATCTTTGCATCAGGCCCTTGACCCGCGACTCATCCTCGTCTGTGCCGGCGCCGGCTGATGTAATGGGAGGGGGAACTGCCGGCACCAAAGCCTCGGGATTTGCAGATATCAAGTGCTCGGAGAGCTTGACAAACTCGGAATGCAAACGTCGGACATCTCGGTACTGGGTGGTGCGGAATCGGGGCAGGTTCGTCTGGAAGAGGCTAGTCAGATGCCACCGATATCCTACCACAGCAGATGCGCAAAAAAAAAAAAAAAAAAAAAAAAAAAGGATGGCTTACATGAACGTCGAACCGCAGTATCGGATCCTTCTTTCCCGTTCGTTCCAGTCCTGTAATCTTCGCCTGCAGCCGGAGTTGGGGTTGCAGAGGTTTCCGAGGCTGCGGCGCATCTTCAGACTGGGCATCCGTCGCAGCTGTTGACGCGAAAGGCCCTTCAGAACCGGCAGATTGAGGCACGACGACCCCAGGCCCTAGAGAAGGAGCCAATGCGGTCTCGTCACGCTCGCTCCCGCCACCCGCCGCGGGCGTTGCGACACCAGACTGCGGGAAGACATCATCTCCACCCGGCCCCAGGCCGTTGGACGATTGCGGGGTGTACGGGAAAGCGGGAACAGGAGCATCTCCCGTGAGGCTTGCAAAGGTCGCGCGACCGTGCTGAGGAGAAGAGCCCGGCGTATTGCCCCACGGAGACGCCGCCGGGTCCTCGGTCTCGTGTATAGAGGCGCTGTAGTCCATGATGATGCGTCCCTAGACAAGGCCCGCCTCTGTTACGGAGCAGAATAGCGGCAATATATGGGCGCAAAACGGCAAGGTATCGGCACGGACCGATGAGCGTCGGAGCGAGGGGGATATTCGATATGGCAAGTTGTCTCGGGATTGGGCGTTGCTCATGCCGCAGAGCTCGATTGGAAAGGATGTCGGATGGCGGATGCGCAAAAGTTTCGAGTTCCGTCTCCGAAGCAGCTCTCGCTGGGTTTGGCTACGTATTGATTGATTTAGTGGGCAATAAATACCTAGGCTGCGACAGCGTCGGAAGTGGGAACAAGAAGGCCGAGTCTGGGGAGCGGCCCCTTCATTGGCCAGCTAAGCGCGACTTATCGCGGCTAACTAGACGCGTGGGAGCGTTTTCTTATCGTGGCTAAATGCGGCATAGCGCGGGGTTTGTGGGTACCAAAAATTCGGCATCGAAAGAAGCAAAAGTTACTGCAGTACTGATTCCCTATGGGGGGGGTTTTTTTTTCTTTTTTTTTTTCAATTTACAGAGCGGGCGCATATACAGACAGACAGACAGAACCACCAGTCGCAAAGGCAAAGCAGGACTACAATGGGCAAAAAGAGGTCAAGAGAGGAGGTCAAGGATGCACCCCCGGCGGATGCAGGCGCCGAGCGAATGGACGAGGACAGCAGCGACGACGAGGTGAGGCAAAGCCCGTTTTTGTCCTTGCATGGCAAAGCTTGGGCTGACGTCGTCAGGACTTTGACATGGTCAATGTTGATTTTGAATGGTTCAATTTCGATGCCGAGATAGACTTCCACGGCACAAAGTCGTTGCTTCGACAGCTGTTCGACGTCGACGCCAGCCTCTTCAACATGTCTGCTCTTTCCGATCTCATCCTATCCCAACCGACAATCGGCTCGACGGTCAAGGTCGACGGCAAGGCCAACGACGCTTACGCCATGCTCACGGTCCTCAACACGCACGAGCATCGCGAAAAGGAGCCCATGAAGGACATTCTCAAGTACATTGTAGACAAGGCACAGGCCAACCCGTCCATATCGGCCGTCGCGGAGCTCGTCAACGCGGAAAAGGCCGTCGGGCTCGTCTTCTCGGAGCGGCTCATCAACATGCCGTCTGAAATCGCGCCACCCCTGTACACGATGCTCTTGGAAGAGGTGGAAGCGGCAGTGGAAGACAAGGAGCCATACGATTTCTCCTATTACCTGATATTCTCGCGGACGTATCAGGAGGTCGAGTCGACCCTGGATGTGGAGGATCGAAAACGCAAAAAGGCCAAGGAAGAGGCTTCGACGTGTCACTTCCACCCGGAAGACGAGATTCTACAAAAGTACGCCGTGGCACATGGCAGCTTCCGGTATACAAGGGAAGACGACGCGGTGGCGGATAGCAAGCGGGCGTTTCAGGAGCTGGGCATCAAGACGTTTGGGCACATGATCCTCATTGAGGCGAGTAGATTCAAGGAGGCCGTCAAGGCCGTCAGTGACTATATAGCTGCGCCGCAATAGCACGATGGAATGCCCCTCACTCTTCCGGTGCGAGCCTCTGCATCAAGTACTCGACTTCAACCTCCTTGGTCAGCGGAATGACGAAATTCTCGTACATGGAGACCACGGCATCCACGTTGATCTTGACAGGCTGCTCCACGCCTCCCAGCGTCGACGGATCCTTCCCGTAGGTCTCCGCCTTGAGCCGCAAGCGGGCGAGGACCTGTTGCTCCACGGCTCTGTTGGTGATTGACTCGCCGATCGCCTCCCGATCCTCGGCTCTGATCAACTGGGTGTAGAGCTCAGGGTCTGACTGGAACTTGGACTCGGCGACGAATTTGCCAAAATGGATTCTCCTGGACAGCGCCTGTAGACAAGCAATGTCGCACGTCGACGTCGAGCCGTAGTTTTCCTGGGACTCGCCCCGGTCCTCACGGCCAAAGTTGGGACACACTTCCGGCAGAAACGTTTCAATGTAGAACTTTTTGATCTTGTCGTTGACGCAAACGTCATTCTCGTGCAAGATCTTGGGGTAGTTGAGAGGCTTCAGCATGGGCTTCTGGACCGCGCTCGGGAAGAAGGGGTATTCGTCGGGCGACTCGAAACGGCGAATGAGGGATTGCAGCTTCTCTTGTTGAAAAAAGTACCAGTCAAAGAAGCTCAGGCCGCTGTCGGGAATGGCGAGGGCTCCTGGCGTGTAGATGGTCTGGAGAAAGGGAGAAGGAAGGTCAGTAACGAGCTGATGGGGCTTGAAGCTTTGAAGAGAGGGGCAGAGAGGGGCAGAGAGAGTGTGTGTGTGTAAAAAAAAAGGGGGGGGGGAGAGAGAGACAGTTTTGCCTTGCCTTGTTCAGCGGAAATTGGACTCTCTCAATGAGATGGAAAGTGATTGTGTCTTCCAGACGGCTGTATGACGTGTCAGCACTTGGGAAAACGGCAGCAAACCAGCAGCAAAGCAAAGCAAAGCAAAGCAAAAAAAAAGGGGGGGGGGGGGAGAGCGCGACGAACTGACATGAGCTGGAAGCGGATGCGCGAAAGGTCCAACGCCCGCTCGCTGTCGGCCATGTCCACGGCTGAATCCATCGTTGGCAGCGCAAAATGAGAGCGTTCGTCTACCTACCTGCCAACTCGAATGTTGTTCAATGGGAGTGTTTTTAAAATAAGCTGATGCGCCGGCCGACGTGATGAGGATGCCATCAGATGAAGCTCAAAAGCCTACCGATCCCGAGACCGGCGCCCGAAGGTTGGAAAGACTTGGGCGAACCCGCTCCATCCTTAGCGCAGCTTACAGCGCAGCTTACAGCGCCTTGTAGGGGCCACTGAGGGCGCCTGTAGAGGGGACCAAAGGGGGCTCATTCAACGTCAAAAGGCAAAGGGAAATGAAAAGAGGCGCTATCCGTCGCGCCGGCAGAAGGGTCAGATTTTGAAACCTGTTCTGCTTATTTGCGGCATCGGATCACCTTCCTTTTTTCTTCTTTTCTTCTTTTTTCCTTCTTCTTTCGAGAAACCGTTTTCTTTTGTTGTCGGTGCTTTGTGGCGAGTTGTCCGTTCAAGTTATTCGGTACAATGGCAATGAGGGGGCCGCAATACCAGGCAGGTACTGTTAGGGTACGTATAGCTTTTCAGCCACCTGTGGCCTCCTTAGTAATACTCAGTACCTGGATGGTGGGTTCCCGTTTCTGGAAACTTGTTGTGGCTTAGCTCCGTTTGATCAGCTCTCGCTCGTTGCCCCCTCTCTCTTGTGGCTTCTCTCATCCAAGTTTTGAACCAGAATTTGGAATAGGAAGTTTGATTTAAAATGGAAGCTCCCCGAATAAGTTTATTCAGAAGCTGGAATTTTTTTTTTTTTTTTTTTCAATTGCAGAGAAGCTACGATTCGTTAGTTGGAATCAGAACGCTGACTACAGTCACCTGAACTTGCGTCGTGTGCCCATTATAGGGTTTGTTTCTTCTAGCTACGGGCAAGGTACCTTGTTAAAAATCATCATCACAATTCAGCAACTTTCTTTGAGTCCGTGGCAATCATACTTGGTTTCTTTTCTTTTCTTTTTTTCTTTTCTTTTCTTTTCTTTCTCTTCTTTTTTTTTTTTTTTTTTTGGCTGTTGTAGAGTTTTGGATTTTAGAGCCTTGTTCAAGTACAGTTTTCCAACCACTCATGTTGCCAACTTTACGACAACGCCAATAACTAACTACTCTTCTACAGCCCCCTATATCTAAAATGCAACCAACTACTACTAGGTAACTAATGGTTACACACATGGGAAGCTTTGACTTGGCAATCAAAGAGGCTGATTCTTCCTCTCCCATGGCGATATAACCATGCATTGACAAAACTTCGTTGAGCAAAATTCACTAATACCCCGCCGTCGTCTTTTACTACCTTTTATCCTCCACCGTGTCTCCTTGCCCTTTTGTTATCGACACCAAAACATCTCACAATTTGCGCAACATCTTGGCCGTTTTTGGTTGTAAAACCTTTCATCCCCGACTCCCAACTTGTTCCTTTTGGATAAAAACGGGGCCAGAGTTGTTTCTTCGAGGAAGCCGATGCAATCAATCCATAACTTTTTTATTTTTTTTTTACAGGAATAAAACATTTCAACAAAACCCTTGCATGAAAATGGCACATGACATGGGACGCTAGGGTTCCCCCGGGAAATCGATAAGATATGACGCGCATCGAACGAACCCGCACAGGCGAGGAAAAAAAAAATGCGCAAGAGGCGCACCCACCAAGCACAAACGGGTGCCGAAACACACCTCGGGTGCAGGCGAGCAAATGTACCAGGTAGGTAGCGCTGCAGCCAACGGCGGGCGTGGAGGTACCTCGACGTGCCAAAGCACGGGGCGACCAAAGTTCGAGGCGTGCCAATTCAAAAAGAGGGCGCCAGTTTGCACCAGTTATGGCGCCTTTTAGCGCCTTTAAGCACCGTCTCCAGGCGCCGGGGCTTGCCAGCAGTTGGCACTATTGCTGTTTGCCTCGGGTGCTGTAAGTTCCTGCGTCATCCAGTTTTAGTTGCTCGTACCCCAGTCCCCCCAATTTCACACCCGCAAGCCAATGGCTGGTTTTGCGACGCAAGACCCTTGAACCTCTCTCTCTCTCTCTTCTCTCCGTCTCTCTCTCTTTCTCTCTCTCTCTGCCTTGACCCGAGATCACACAATTCAGCCGTCGCCTTGCGCTGCCTCGAGCCTGACCTTGAGCCTCATCCAGCGTCGGGCGAGCCGTTGAGTAAATGGCCGACTCGGAGAGCCATTATGCCTTCGACGATGGCCCCGATGACGAGCAGTCCATCATCTCTGTATGTCGCCGGAAAAAAATTTCCATCCGCCGCACCGCCAAGGCCACGGAGCCCGTCGCCTGCGATTGTGCCAGCGAGCTAACGGTGTCTTGTTCTCCTCCTTGCTCCCTCCCCTTCCCCAACGCAGACCCGTGGACTCGAAGCCTTCAGCCGCAAGGTCACAGTGACGGCGAGCCAGTTGATGGGGCCGGCCGCCGAGGCTTCGGGAGCCCATTACCGCGCCGCCATGGCCGAGGTTCACAAGCAGATGAAGCGCCCGAGCGTGCAGCGCGGCGTCTTCTCCATGGCCCGGTCGAGCCCTACCGAGATTGTGCGGTCCACGCTGTCGACGGCCGAGATCCAGCACCGCGCCCTCACCCACCTGCCCGACGAGCTTCTGTCCAACATCCCCGAGCACCAAAACGCCTACTCGCTCTTCCAGGGCTTCCAGGCTAGCTTCCCGGGGTTGGCGGAGGAGAGCAGGAAGCACCGCCGCCGGCCGTCGAGGGGCAGGAAACTGTTGGAGGAGGGAGACGGCGCCCCCCCGACGCCGGCGAGGCTGGCCCAGCTGAAGAAGGAAAAGACCGCCATGGTGCATGAGCTGGAGCTGTTGGGGGTGCGCAAGAGCATGGTCAGCTGCGAGATTCGCGAGATTGACAACAAGATTGCCAACCTCTATGGCATGCGTAGGATTGTCTTGGAGAGGCTGGCGGGCTTCGAGCAGGACGAAGCTACCCTTGAGCACGACGGTAGGTGTCTGGCTGGACCCCATGCGCAAGTCGGGGGGTTTTTTTTTTTTTTTTCCCTCTTTAAACCTCTTCTTCTTCTTCTTCTTCTTCTTCTTCTTTTCGTTCCCCCTTTCCATGAGAATATGCGCCTCTAATTTGGTTTCTGGTTTCAGTCATCGATCTCGAGTCAAAGATAGACGAAGTCCAGGCCATCGTCGACGACGCCGAGGAGATTGCCCGGAACGCTACCACCAGGGACGAGCGAGATCTAGTGGGCGATGCCGACGACCATGATCCCGAATTCATGTCCAAATCCGTCTACGAGAAGCTGCCGGGAACCGACGGCAAGCCGCGGAAAACGAAAAAGGTCCATCGCCGGAAATCCATGCCGATCCTGCACGAGCACTTTGCACCGGGGTCCAACATCCGCGAAATCCGAGCACACCGCGACACAATCACGGCCATGGACTTTGACGCGCCCTTTGGAACCTTGGTAACCGCCGCGTTGGACGACACTGTCCGAGTTTGGGATCTGAACGCGGGGCGATGCATGGGCTACCTGGAAGGCCATACGGCCTCTGTGCGTGCCTTGCAGGTCGAGGATAACATCCTGGCCACCGGCTCCATGGACGCGACGATCAGGTTGTGGGATCTGAGCAGAACGCACTACAACCCTCAAGCCGACAAGGACGCCGGCGACGACGACGAAGACGCCATTGCCTTTGAACACCCCGACGCCCAGCCCATCGAGCCGCCAGAGGGTAGTATGGACCACTGCGCTCTCTACACGCTGTCGTCTCACGTCGACGAAATCACCGCGCTCCACTTCAGGGGGGACGTTCTCGTCTCCGGCTCGGCGGACAAGACGATCCGGCACTGGGACTTGGAAAAGGGCCGCTGCGTGCAGACGCTCGATGTCATGTGGGCGGCTGCCCAGGCGTCGGCCATCGCGACGGCCGATAACGGCACTTGGAGGCCGACCGGCCGAGCCCAGGGAGCCACGGCCGATTTCGTCGGTGCCCTGCAGGTGTTCGAGTCCGCATTGGCTTGCGGCACCGCCGACGGCATGGTCCGGCTATGGGACCTCCGAAGCGGCCAGGTCCATCGCAGCCTGGTCGGCCACACCGGCGCCGTGACGTGCCTCCAGTTTGACGATGTGCATCTGGTAACCGGCAGCTTAGACCGGAGTGTTAGGGTGAGCCTGCCGCCTTCCGTCCCCGCCCCCGCCCCTTTTTTTCTCTTTGCTGTCATTTTCAAAGGACATGTATATATATATATATATATACATATATATATATAATAGACGGCATGAACTAACAAAGCACCTGTGCAACAGATATGGGATCTTCGAACCGGATCCATCTATGACGCCTATGCCTACGACAACCCCGTCACCAGTATGATGTTCGATGCGCGACGGATTGTAAGTGCGGCCACCGAGGACGTGGTCAAGGTGTACGATAAGGTCGAGGGTCGACAATGGGACTGCGGAGCGGGCATCGCAGCCGCCGAGGGCGCCAAGAATGCCGCCATCGTCGAGCGTGTACGTGTTAGAGACGGCTACCTGGTAGAGGGTAGGCGGGATGGCATTGTCGGTGTATGGACTTGTTAGAATAAGTTTTTAAAAAAAGTCGGGCGCGGCTCAAGCGATGTAACGAAGAAATTTCGATATGATTCTGTACGTTATGATGAAATGGGTATGGGTTGCGGGGAGAGAGAATTTTGAAAAAAAAAAAAAAAAAAAAAAAGACAAAGAAGAAACAAAACGAAGAAAGAAGAAGAAGAAAGAAGAAGAAGAAAGAAGAAGAAGAAAGAAGAAGAAGAAAGAAGAAGAAAAAAGAAGAAGAAGAAGAAGAAAAGGAGAAAAAAGGAGAAAGAAAAAAAAAAGGGGGGGGGGGGGGTGTCCTTTGGTGTGATAAAATACCATTCTGATGGATGTGAGAAAGAAAAGCTGCTCGAACGAGAGATGAGAGCGCTCATGCAGAAAAAAAATGAACATTTTCAAGATTTCCCGAGTATTCCCAAGTACTCCCTTGGTCGAAACTCCTCTAGCCTTGTTAAAATAGGCGTGTTGATGGGGAGATTTTGTTTTGTTGTTGATGCGGGCATGATGGAAAGAAAAGCCACAGTCGGCTCAAAATGAAACGCTTGTCAACGGGGTTTCCTGGGCCTCCTCCAGGTGGCCTACGAACCTTCCTCTTGCAATCAACTCTTGTCATGGAGCATTAATTTGTATGTCTATTTCTCTATCATTACTTGAATTATTTTTTTTTAAATGTATATATATTATATATATATATACATATACATACATATATGGTGCATTTAGCAGATTAATCAGCGCTTCGCATCATGCCCTCGCTGCGCGACCAGGTTTTGTCGCGATATCGCGATGCCGCACATACCATTGCCGCCACATCGCAGAGCGCACCCTCCGGCTCTGGATCCTCCCAGCCGGCGGACGTGGACCTAAAGGGACACGCAATGCAGCAGTTACTACAGCGCCAGGCCCGGTCGCTCGTCAAGCTGCACGAAGCGCTGGAGCTGAAAGCAGGTGGCGCTGCCGCCGCTGCGATGGCGACCGCGGAGGTGGACGAGGACTTGCTGCGGACGAGGCTGGATGACCTTGCGTCGGTTTCCATGTCGGCGTTTTACGCCTATCGCTTTGACCTGCTGCCTCACTACTGGAGATGGATTTACACGGATGCGTTGATTCTCAAGTCGCATTATGCCGTTTTGCAGGCCGCCCGACGCAATTCGTTCGACGGGGACGTGATGGACCGCGTGGCTGAGGATCTGGACAGGGCGCTCATCGTAGCGGGCGGTGCGGGCGAATTTCTGGGCAGGCAATGGATCGAAGGGACGTTTGACCTGCTCAGCCGTTTCTGGGAAGAAGAGGAAGGAGGAGGAGAAGAAGAAGAAGAAGAAGAAGAAGAAGAAGAAGAAGAAGAAGAAGAAGCGGCAAAGGCCGAAACGCAACGGCCGCACAAGCGCATCAAGCGGCACGGGGCGTTTTCCGCTCGCGAACCATTTGGCCGGCCCAAGCTCTCGGCCGACAAAACATGTCCGCGGCACGAGAATTGGACCCTGGAGCAGTTTGAAAAGTACATGAACCAAGAGAGCCGGGGAAAACCCCTGCCCGTCGTCTTCACCGACCTGACAAAGGAGTGGCCTGCCTTTTCCGATCGGCCGTGGAGCAGTCCCGGGTATCTGCTCTCCAGGACTTTTGGCGGCAGGAGGCTCGTCCCCATCGAAGTTGGACGGAGCTACGTCGATGAAGGATGGAGCCAGGAGCTGGTGCAGTTCAAGCACTTCCTCTCGAGACACATCGACCCCGGCATCCTCCCCGGCGACGGGAGGCGGCGGCCCGAAAAGGTAGGCTATCTGGCCCAGCACAACCTCTTCCGGCAAATCCCCGCGCTGCGGAACGACATCCAGGTCCCCGACTTCTGCTGGGCCGACGTCCCGCCCCATCCGACGGACCCTTCCAAGGACCAGGACCCCGTGGACGTCCCCCAGCTGAACGCGTGGTTTGGCCCTGCGAAGACCATCACGCCCCTCCACACCGATGGCTATCACAATCTGCTGTGCCAGGTCGTCGGCGCGAAATACGTGAGGCTGTACCCCCCCGAGGAGACGCGACGGCTGCGGCCGAGGGGGACGGAGCACGGCGTTGACATGAGCAACACGAGCGAGCTGGACGTTGGCGTCTTGGAAGGCTGGGACGAGGCCGACGAGGGCGGCGCCGGCATCCATGCGAATGGCTGGGAGGGCATGAGGAACGAGCAGCTGGAGGGCGTGCCGTATTGGGAGTGCATACTGGAGCCGGGAGACACGCTGGTGATTCCCATGGGATGGTGGCATTACGTGCGGAGCTTGAGCATCAGCTTCAGCGTCAGCTTCTGGTGGAATTAAAGGACAAGACAAGCATTCACCCGTCACCCGGCACGCATTGTATAATTTTTTTTTAATTTTTTTTAATTTTTTTTTGTTTTGTTTTGGCCCAACGGCGGACACGGACATGGAATCATATGCATTCGCACTGTTCACAATGTTGGGGGGGAGGGGGGGGGGGGCAAACGGTGAAAGAAGAAGAAGAAGAAGACTGAGAAAGACAAAGAAATTAAAAAAAAAAAAGGAAAAGAAAAGAAAAGAAAAGAAAAGAAAGAAGAAGAAGAAGCATCATCAACCAGCAAGCAAAAATCATCCTTGCAACGAGCGGGCATCGTCTTCCACGCTCTCGGCCGTCACCTGCGCCTCCCTCCTCGCCTTGGCACCTGCTTTCAGCGTCTCCCACTTCTCGCGGTACTTGTCGAGCGTCTTTTGCATCTTGCGGTTGTCCTTCTCCAGGCGCTCCATGTGCTTCGTCATCGCCGCAAGCTCTTCGTCCAGCTCGTGATTCTTGCGCGCCAGGTCGTCGTCGTGCGGCCTGCCGCCTCCGGCAGAGAGCGCCGAGCCGGCGGGCATGATGCGATAGCTTTCGGCGAGAGCGAGCGCAGAGCTCTGGGCGCTGGCTTCGAACGTGTGGAGGCGCTTCGAGAGTTTGTCGAGCATGTCCTTCAGAGACTTGTTTTCCAGGCTGAGCTCTTCGATGGTGTTGAGCAGTTCCCTTTCCGAATGGCTGCGCTTGAGCCGCCGTCGCGTGCTCGTCGAAGCAGGGGCTTCGCGGGCGTCAACGAAGTCGTCGTCCTCGTCGTCGTGGTGCGGCAACAAGTCGCCATGGGTCGAGGCCTCCAACCGGCGTTTCTCCTTTTCGGCGTAGCTGAGGATGTTGGCGTAAGACACGGTATGGCCGGTAGAGGGGACAACGTAGAAAGAGTCAGCGGCGGTGTGGCCGTCTCGGGCGAGGGCCCGCAGGGTGGCCTTGGAGTAGATCTTGGCAAGATCCGGTTCGACACTGGACGACGGGGAGGCGCGAGAACGGGCCTGCTTCGTCGAAGACAGGCCGACGGCGCCGGGAGGAGGAACGACGGATTCGGTGGGAGCGGCGGGCTCCTCTTGGATGAGCGGCAGGCCGGCGAAGACAAGGGGGGCGGAAATCTTGTTGATCAAGCTTCCAAAGGTGTTGTAGAAGCGGGCATAGCCGCCGTCGTCCCTTGACGGGGAGCTTGGCTCGACCTTGGGAGATGCGCCCTCTTGCTGCTTGGGCACGAGGGTCATGGGCGGAACCCAGGGAGGCCGGCCGGTCTGCCGGTCCATGATGTTCTGCATCTTGGCCTTGGACGCATCCCGGTTCGCCTGCGGATCGACGTTGCCGGGCGCCTGGTCGTTGGACACGCTGGGGCTGAGCGGCTGCCCGCGATCCCTGGACCGGATGCCCCTCGCGGAGGCCAGGTTGCTGGCGATCGACGACGGCGCCTCCCGGGGCACGTACCGGCGCTGCGACGCCGGCCCGGGCGGCTGGGCGGCCTGGAGAGAGTCTCCGGCAAAGTCGGCGTCGCCCTTCTCGCCGAGCGCCTTCTCGGCCAGCTCCCCCTCCCTGGCATGCGGCACCTGCTCCGGGGGCAGCTTCAGGATCTCGGCCAGCTTCCGGTGGTGCTCCTCGAGCAGCTTCAAGGTCCTGAGCGCCTCGACGCTCGACGTCGCCTTTGCGGCATTGGCAAACTCGCCCGCGGCCAACGTATGCTCGCTGATGGCGACGGTGGTGTCGGAGGACTGGCGGGTGGCCACGGCGGCGGCGCGCGCGTGGTCGTGGGCTTTCGTGAGCGGCGAGGACTCCATCGTGCGGCTCCCGCGGCTCGGCGATGTCCGGTCTTTGTCTTGATGATGGGGGGGGTGTTTCTTTTCTTTTCTTTTTTTCTTTCTCTCTTTCTCTATTTCTCCCTTTGCCGGGAGGAGCGTCGTCGTTTGCTGTGAGAGGCTCGACGGCTACAGGGGTTGACGGGATGAGTGCGCGTAAAAGGTGCGTATGGTTTGTGCGGGCACTCTCAGCCTGTCCCGCATGTGACGGCATGCAGACCTGGGGTACATTGGGTGGACAGCGGGCTGCTGCAAGATTCCGGCGGCAGAAGCGGTAGTTGCGAGGTACTGCCCGGTGTTGGAGAGCTTCCAGAGTGACACCGGCACAAGAACTGGCGAGCTTCGGGCATACAAGCACCTGGCTGTGATTGCTAGGTACCTGTAGGTACTGCCTACCTGTGCCTCGGTACCTAGGGTAGTAAGGGCACCTACTAGATGGTACCTATAGAATTACTACTGCTACTTGGAGGTACTACTGGGTACCACCTTAACTTGGGCAAAGGTAAGAAGCTGCCATTGCTTCTTTTGGAAGCTTCCGTCATGTTTGCACTTACCTATTAGGTACCTTGGCACTACCTATTGGTACCTAGTACCTAAACGAGTGGGGACCGTTGATTCTACTGTAGGTACGGAGTAGAGAAGCAACTGCCATCTCTCAAGATTAACTTGGTGACATCGACAACAACAACGACGACGACGACGGCCAAAAATCCCCCCCCAAATTTTGCGGTGATATTTTTATTTTATTATTATTGTCATTATTATTATCGCTATTATTGCATCTTCGCCGTTGTCTTTCATTCGGGTCTTGAGCTTTATTAGTCATCCTTGCGCATGGATTCAAATCCCAGCACATGCCCTCGTCGCTTGATTCATCAACCAAAGAGGCCAAATTCTCTTTGAAGCGCCCAAAAGAATCCGCATCTTGCTCGTATTTCGCATTCAGCGATGTATCTTTTCATCGGGAGAAGCCGGGAAGATTAGCCGCGGAGGTACTATGACATGTTCTCTTGGCCATCCAGGTAGAAGCCATCTTGAAGTCCACCCCCCCAAATATTAAGATTTCAACTAATACTACCAAGGTTCTGACTAGTAGGAACATTACGGAGAAAGAGCTGGGCTTCAAGGTATGAGACCGGCGTGTTTAAAAAGAAAAAAATCCATCCGCCAATTGTGCGCCACAGAGTTTATTCAAAGGATCGCAAATCTTGTAAAACGCTTATTATAATATATGCACTACGAACCAGATTTCCACCTTCTTTCGTATAACTACTAGTATCATATATAAGCCACCACCACCAATTTTACTCTTCTTCCTACTTTCTCACTTCGTCCTGCCCAGGCGGGGGGGGGAGAGATGCTGTGCCATACCGCCCTCGAGACCCCCCATCCTCGCCTTGATGCAGACGACCGAGAACAACACACAGCCCTGCAAAAGCGTCGTTACAGTGCCAAACCCAGCTTGATGCAAAGGACAAGCCATCATATCGAAGCGATTGCCAGCATCTGGCGTGGTGCCAAAGGAAGGAAGCGAGTCTTCTACCATCCATCCGCCATCTTAGATTAGAAAGGGCAAGATTACTTCAAGGTTTGTATTATATTTCATAGTCTTTACTTCGTCGGTATTCTACATAATCTCCCTTGAGCAAAAGCGTCCGAATACCCGTCTTCCCCCCCAGCAATTGCGCTGTTCGGGAGAGCAAAGCCGAGTTTCTTTCTCTCCACACGCCAAGCCTAGGCGATGTTGCGCGAGTGCACGGCGTTGTTTGTTTCATTTCCATATTGTTCGAGGTCGATGACGAAAACACCTGAATAGGTCTGAGGCCGGCGATATCTCCTAAGAGAACTAGAGAGGAGTCAGCCAAAGGCTGAGTGGGCTAAGTCTCCCCTCAGAGAGTCTGTCACATCCTCATTGCCAAAGCTCAGAAAGTCGTAACGAGGTTATCATCATCGGGGGTCCGCACCTCAAGGATTAGGTATATTGCTGCCCGTGAGGAGAAAACCTAAGCAGGTCTGAGGCCAGCAGTATTTCCTAAGAGAACTTGAGGAGTCAGCCAAAGGCTGAGTGGGCTAAATCTCCCCTCAGACAGGGTAGTGCATCTTCATTGCCAAAGCTCAGAAAGTCGTAACTATATCATCATCATCGGGGGTCCTCACCTCAAGAACTAAGGCTATCTTGCTGCCAATGAGGAGAAAACCTAAATAGGTCTGAGGCCAGCGGTGTTTCCTATAAGAACTTGAGGAGTCAGCCAAAAGGCTGAGTGGGCTTAATCTCCCCTCAGACAGGTAGTACATCTTCATTGCCAAAGCTCAGAAAGTCGTAACAAAGGCATCATCATCGGGGGTCCTCACCTCAAGAACTAGGGCTATCTTGCTGCCAATGAGGAGAAAACCTAAATAGGTCTGAGGCCAGCGGTGTTTCCTATAAGAACTTGAGGAGTCAGCCAAAAGGCTGAGTGGGCTTAATCTCCCCTCAGACAGGTGGTACATCTTCATTGCCAAAGCTCAGAAAGTCGTAACGAATGCATCATCATCGGGGGTCCTCACCTCAAGAATTAGGGTTATCCTGCTGTCAATGATGAAAAAAAAAAAAAAACACCTAAACAGGTCTGAGGCCAGCGATATTTTTCCTAAGAGAACTTGAGGAGTCAGCCAAAGGCTGAGTGGGCTAAGTCTCCCCTCAGACAGGGTATTACATCTTCATTGCCAAAGCTCAGAAAGTCGTAACGGGAATCATCATCGGGGGTCCTCACCTCAAGAATTAGGGTTATCCTGCTGCCAATGATGAAAAAAAAAAACACCTAAACAGGTCTGAGGCCAGCGATATTTCCTAGGACTAGAGGAGATGTAGGGGCTAGGGATTACCAAGAGATCAAATAATGCAAGAGTAGTCGAGGATGGGGAGACAAGATTACGCGACGCACGAAGAAGCACTGATATAACACAGACGGGATAGATGAGGATAGCGTGACGAGGTCGGCGACAAGTGTTGATGATGGAAGAGAGACGAGGAGTGGAAGACGGACAAATGTCTAAACAGCGAGGTGTTGGGCAGAGTAGTCGTAGGCTCGACTTATTCATCTGCAACGCTCCTGGCAAGGCGACAACGAGAAACATGTCAACAAGGAAAGCGACAACAAAGAGGTAAAGTCGCGATTCTCCTCTGGCGGCAAGGGAAGTGGATAGCCTGTCACGCGAGCAGGCAAACGATGCAAGAATAACCAACCCTACTGAAGAAGCAGGCGGTTTGCAGGGCATTGGGGGGGGGGGGGGGGTTTGAGGACTGGTTTATACTAAGAATGAGAGCATTGGGGCTCGCACCGGAATGGCACCACCAGTTTTCATGCTCTATCGAAGGCGCTGGCCTAGCAGGAATTCCTACTTGAACAAACCGCCTGATCCTCATTTTTCTGTCTATTGATACAAGTGCAAAGGGCTCTCCAGAGCCTTGTCCGCTGTCTCTTGTCGTCTGGTCAGTGTAGGCGGAGGGAGGGGGGGATGAATGAGAGAATGAAGGAATGAAATACGGAAACGTCCATCAGGTGTAATGACCCATCTAGGCAGAGAACCCGATGCCCCCTTCCCCATCATCAGGCTCAAAAGGTGCCCTGGCCTCCAACTGGAACTCGAAGCTGGCAAGAGCCCTCTTTGCGCATACGGACAGGCCACTCACTATTCGGGCCTGTGGCTACGAGCCTTTGCTTTTGTTAGTAGTCAATGGTTGCTTCCACGACGTCCAAGTCGCTGGGCTGTTCACGCATCGAACGTGTATGGGTGCAATTTCCGTGTCAGTCCTTTTGGCGCAGTCAGTCTGCGTCTAACCGACGGCACGCAATGCTTGATGTTGTCTACGCTTTTGGGTGTTGAAATTGAGAGGGTTTTTTTTTTTCTATTCTTCTTCTTTCTTTTCTTCTTCTTTCTTTTCTTATTCTTATTTTTTATTTTTTATTTTATTTCCTTTACGTGCGGGTTAGAAATGGGAGCCCGGTTTCTAGCTCTCCTCTCGTCTCATATACTTTGAATCCCGAGTTCCAAGTTGGTAGCAGTCAAGAGCCCCCATGTTTTTATCGATAATTACAAGATGTTCATTTCTGCATCCTATTCCAAAATCCCGACAAAATCCTAGAGAGGAGAACTGGGCGGCCCCTTTCATATATTGATTTTGGTGGATCGCCAATTTGTGGCCACTTATTAAAAACACGACGAACATGGCAACAAACTCGATCCCACCTCTGGCAGCGAAATAATTTCCCCCCCCTCCCTCCCCTCGGACATGACAGGCAACGTGGCAGCGTCTCGATGGAGCTCGTGAGAAATCGATTTTCATTACCCTGTGGGGAGTCATGATTCATGCAAAAATTCATGAAATATCTGAGCCCATGTCCAGCTCTCCATTTGACGGAAAAAAGGAGAGTGCAAAACAGGTTGAAGAGGCTTCGACAAGTTACATGGGGCTACATGGCCGTATATCCATCCGTCAACGTTTTCCACTTTATTTAGATGACGCCAAAAAAAAAAATACCAAAATACGTTTGTTGGGAATAGAGGCTTTGTTTGCACGTCCGGATTATACAGCTGGAGGGGAGGCCACTGCATGCCTTGTCCAAGATTGAAAGGGCAACGCTTACTAAGTACTAATACTTTGGTACTGATACTTTGGTACTGATACTTGGTATGGATATGATATTACTACCTAGTAGGTACTACGTAATCTATGTACATGAGCCAAGCCCAAAAATTGTCTTTCCCGTTTCCATCCTGCAATTCATAATTCATTTATGCAGTGGCCGAATCCATCATCAGGGCTTTTCTAGGAAAAAATTTTTTTTAAAAAAGAAACAAAAAATTCAAAAAATAAATAATTTCTTCACCGATACAGAGCAAGATGAAAGCAAATTGCGGCTTCCCCCCTCGGTATGAAACCCATGTACGGACTACGCACTCCATAACTCAGCCACCTCCCCCTCCCCCCCCCAATCGGCGGCTGGGATTTGATTGAGAGTGCTGAGTCAGCTCGCCTAGCTCTAGCCGGTTTTACTACAAAGGAATAATAAACCTAGAAAAGCAACAACGGGAGAGAGGAGGAGTGAGAGAGGAGGAGGAGAGAAGAATTTGGACACAAGCTTCTGGCCCAGCGCAGCAAAAGGCCAAAAAAAAAAAAAAAAAAAAAACGAAGACAAAAAAAAAAAAAAAGACAAAATGCGCAGGACACGGATGCATCAGGCCGCGAGGGCGAACACGAATCCTCTCGACACGGCGACGATGCGACATGCATCGGCCACTGCCGACGACGACAAGGACGACGGCGACGACGGCGATTTGGACAATCGCAGCTTTGGTTCCTACGAGTCGGGGGGCGCAGATGCGGATGGAGAGTCTGATTGGTAAGACGACTGTGTTTCTTTTTCTTTTTTTTTCTTTTCTTCCTTTTTTTTTTTTTTTTTTTCTCCATCTTTGCAATACAAAAACCGTTTCGTTCTCCCCCCGTCAATCTGCAATGGCGCCATTTCGTCGTCGTTCTAGCTGGACGACAGACAGGTAACACACAAAAAAAAAAAAAAAGAAAGAGAAAAAAAAAAAAAGAAAAAAAAAAGAAAAAAAAAAAACCAACCGGCACTTCTCTCTGCATGACATGATGTGTGTGATTCGATCGATGGCTTTGCTGCAAAATTCTGCGGCACGGGAGCACAGCAGAGCACAGCACACGGGCGTTATTGAGTTCCTCTCTGTGCCTCTTTTTCTCGCCCGTCGCCTGAGGCGTCACACAGCCTTGGACTAGACAGAGACAGAGACAGAGAGACGGACAGAGACAGACAAGACAATATGCACGGCACGATCCTTCGGCGCCACACTTGCACGCGGCTTTGGGTCAATTTTTTTTTTTCATACTATATGGATTCCTTTTTTTTTTTCCCCTATCTTCTGTCCTCTCTCTCTCTTTTTTTTTTTCAATTTTTTTAAATTTTTTTTTTTTGGCTCTCTTCTCGGTCTGTCTCTCCCTTTTCTCGCATGCATATGCAACCCCCCCCCCCCCCCCCCCCCCTTTTTTTTTTTGATTTCCCTTTTTTCCCTTGTCTTGGCTCGTATTCGCATGTGCTGTAACCCTTTGCCTCTCTGCTTTTCTCTGTCTGTCTGTCTGTCTGTCTGTCTGTCTGTCTGTCTGTCTCTCTCTGTGTGTGTGTGCCCCCCCTCCATACTACATTACACACAATGTGTTGCGAGTGAAACAAACAAAAAAAAAAAAAAAAAAAAAAAAGTTACATCGTGCTCTGACACCGAATCAGGAGCAGCTCTCGCCCCCCACTAGCTCGTTCGACCACGGCGGCGCCTCGAGCTGGACACCTGGCATCGTCATCTCCCGTCGTACAAGTGACCGACTTGGACCCCCAGACCGACCGGCGGCCGTCCCTCTTGTCTAGGCGCCTCCGCCGTGGATCCTCCAGGAGCCCGTCTCCCAATGCGTCCAAGGAGGCCCTAAGCGAGATAGCTCAGCTCCCCGAGCCGCCTGCCGCGGCCAAGACGACCGCCTTCTCTCCTGAGAAGCATTCCATCCTACCGCCCTCGAGGATCGCGACGCTGCCCGCCCGAGCCTCGACAGCCGACGACCTGTTCGGCCCCGTCATTGTCAACACGCCCCCGACGCCCGTCGAGAGGACAAATCCAATCACACTCCATCTCGAGAGGAAGCTGCCGCCCGTCATTTCGGAGCTCGCTTCGAATGGGGATGGCACGTCGTCTTCTTCCTCTTCCGGCATAGGCACGCACCGAAGAACGAAATCGGGATCCGCCAGCGCAGGGCCCAGCAAACTATCCAACATCACGCCCGCGCCTCTCCCGCCCACCCCGGAGAGCGGCCAGGTCCAGACGCCGAGCTCCGCAGGCTTCTTCTCGTCCATGTTTTCGGTCGCCCAGAACGCTGCCAGTACTATCAGTAGCAACATTCAGGGCGGCAGCCTCAGCATCGGAGGAAACGCGAGTCGGGCCAATCTGGCGCCCAAGCCGCAGTCGTCCCCCGCGGCAGGCCAAGCAGACGTCGACCGGACCGAACCCACGCCGTCCGAGCCCCAGTCGAGCCGCCTCATGGATAAAAAGGAGTCGGCAACCAAGACCACAATCGGAACCGGCGAACTCAGCTTGAGCCAACTTGGCATCATGGAACCGCCGGCAGCCGCCGCGGCGGCCCCCGAGACGTCTCGATTTCCGGACCTCAACGATACCCGCGCACGCTCGGAGTCCGCCCCGGCTGATAGCCAAGCCAGAGGCGGAGACGACGCCCTCGACGAGTCGCTCGCCAGGCCCAGGTCGCTGTACGAGGCGGCCAATGGCGACCAGGAGCAAGGGGCGTCGCTATCCGACCAGGCCGACAAGGAAAGCGGCAGCGCGAAGAGCGACACCCAGAGGAAACGGGGAGGCTCCACCGCCACCACGAACACGGCCGCGCCGCCGGCTCTTGCGGGCGGCGGCCCGTCGGCCACGGCCCCAAAGCTCACGGGGTTTGCCATTGCTAGTAAAAAGAGGAACCGCGACTTCCACACCCTGTTCAAGAGCGTGCCGGACGACGACTACCTCATCGAGGACTACAGCTGTGCGCTGCAGAGAGAGATCCTCGCCCACGGCCGGCTGTACGTGTCGGAGGGCCACCTCTGCTTCAGCAGCAACATCCTCGGGTGGACGACGACGCTGGTCATGAGCTTTGACGAGATAGTATCCGTCGAGAAGAGAAGCACGGCCTTGGTCTTCAAAAACGGGCTGATGATATCGACTTTGCACGCGAAGCACATCTTTGCCAGCTTCACCAGCAGAGACGCGACGTACGATCTGATTGTCAACATCTGGAAGCTCGGCCATCCGACCCTGACCAGCACGCTCAACGGAGTCCGGCTAGAGGGCACCGGCGGCGACAAGACGGAGAAGCTCGACGTCGAGGCCGCAAACCTGGAGCCGGAGACGCCGGCCGGATCCGACTCCGAGGAGGGGAGCGGCGACGGCGACGACGACGACGACGACTTCTACGACGAGGAGGAGAGCGGCCATGCCCCCGAAGTCCAGGCGACGGACGCCGTCGCCGCCGGGGACGCCGGCAAGGCGAGCAGGAAGGCGTCCGGCGCCGTCGCGCCCAGCGCCGCCGCGCTCGAAGCGGCCGTCGACGGGCAACCGCCCTCGGCCGGCGCCGGGCCGTTCCCCGGCCCCGCGGCCCACGCCCCGACCGACTGCGGCGACTCCGAGACGCACTATGACAAGTTTCTGGCCGACGAAGTCGTCCCGGCTCCCCTGGGCAAGGTGTTCAGCATGCTGTTCGGCGAGGCCTCTGCCGAGTGGATGGGCAAGTGGATCACGGAGAACCAAAAGTGTTTTGATTTGCAGATGGAGGACAAGAAGGGATTGGGCCAGGACAACCGCTCCCGCGCCTTCACCTACATCAAGCCCCTCAACGCCCCCATCGGGCCGAAGCAGACCAAGTGCATCGTCACCGAGACGGTGGACAGCCTCGACTTCGAAAAGGCCGCCAGCGTGAGCGTGGCGACGCAAAACCCCGACGTCCCGAGCGGCAACATATTCCGCGTCAAGACCAGGTACTGTCTCTCGTGGGCCGAGAACAATGCCACCCGCGTGCAAGTCAACTGCACTACGGAATGGAGCGGCAAGAGTTGGTTGAAGGGTAGGCACAGCTTTTTTTCTTCTCTCTCTCTTTCTTTTCCTTCTTCTTCTTCTTCTCTTTCTTCTTCTTCTTTTTCTTTTTCTTCTTCTTCTTCTTCTTCTTCTTCTTCTTGCTTGGGATGCAACAAAACCCTTGTACAATTTTTTTTTTAATTTTTTTTAAAAAAATTTCTTTTAAATTTTTAATTTTCTTTTAAATTTTTTTTTTTAATTTTTTAATTCTTTTAATTTTTTTTAAAAAAAAAATTAGATTTTGTTTTAAAAAATTTTAAAAAAATTTTAAAAATTTTTCAAAATTGATGCTCGTCCGTCTTACTAACGTGGGCCCTTACTCTAGGCACCATTGAGAAGAACGTCAATGAGGGCCAGGCGCTATACTGCAAGGACCTGTTCGCTGCCTTGAAGGCGGCGGTGTCTACGCGGCCGCGGTCGTCTACCAATGGAAACGGGGCTGCAAAGCCCAGAAAGAAGGGCAAGAAGAGCAAGGCGCTCCAGTCGCCGCCCGACACCATCGACGCCGCGGCGCGCGCCAAGAAGGAAGAGGCGAACTGGGGCTTGTTTGAGCCCGCGCGCGCGATCCTAGAGCCCGTCGTCGACATCGTCAAGCCGATTCTGACCGGCAACGTCGTCTACGGGCTCCTGGTGGGCTTGCTGGTCGCGACCTGGTTCGGATTCGGCCGCGCGCCGGGCAACAAGAGCCCCGCGTCGCTCGCGCCCGATGCCTCCATCTACAATCCGTATCGCCTTGCAGCGTACGACGAAATGTGGCGCCGAGAAGACAGCGAGCTATGGGACTGGCTGGAAGAGAGAGTGAGCTTGGAGCGCCTCTCGGTGGAAAAGTCGAATGCGCGCAGGCGCGAAGCAGACCCAAGGACGTTGGAGGAAAGGCTGAGGGAAGAGCGCATGGACGAGCGAGAGGTGCAGGAGGCGATCCGAGTCACCGAGGAGAAGCTCAAAGTGTTGAGAGAAGTCATGGCCAGAAGCAAGCTGCCGTAACGGCGCAGCGTCGCCGAGGATGCAAAAATCTACATTGGACATGTTTTTGTTATTGTCAGGGTTGCACGCACACACGCACACACGCATTACAGGCACGGCATCACATCATTTGCTTAGAGAGTCTTTTCTTTTTAGTCTGGTATTTTCCTTGGAGAGCACATGGCATATATATATATATATATATATATACACATATAGAAAGAGTAGGGAGTATGGCCTGGGGGGGTTGAGGGGAGGGGGGGGGGGGGGGGAGGGGGGTGAAGAAACCTCCTCCTCCTCCTCCCCCCCCCCCCCCCCCTTAACCACTGTGGCATATGACACAGGCTTTTGTTTGCCAAGAGGGGGGGTTGGAAATTTAATTTTTTGTTCAATAATTGTGTTACGGCGAGAGGGGGGTTGAATTCACTTTGGATCAAGGTTGCACATGCTCTGTCTGTATGGTGTATATTAAAAAAAATTAAAAAAAAAAAATTAAAAAAATTTGTCAATTATCAACTTTTTTGAGTAAAAAAAAAACAAAACAAAAACAAAACAAAACAAAACACCACCGCCTGTTGGACAATGTCACCACAAGAAACCTACGAACTTAGTAATGAGGAAATGAATGTCGCCCACTTTGCTGCTGACGCGCCCTTTTTTGTTGCGTCGAGTAAAGAAAAAGCTGCGCGCCGAGTAAAAGTGCCGTTTTTTTTTTTTTTTTTTTTTTTTTTGTTGACTCGGGAAATCCAAAGGCGCACGTTGCGGGCGGGGGGCAGCAATTCTCTCTCTCTCTCTCTCTTCTGAGAGAGGCATCCGGATTGGCCCGTGGCGGAATAGTGAACTTTTTTTTTATAAAAAAAATTATTTATTTATTTATTTATTTATTTCTAACCGATGGTGGCTTCCAGGGGAGTTGCAAACTCTAGGAATGAAATGAAATGGGTTTTTTTTTTTTTTTTTTTTTTTTTTTTTTTTCGTGTGGTGGGTGTTGGTGTTGGTGTGGTGTGGCTTCGTCTTACGGACGGGGCTGATCGTCATATAAAGATTAAGGCCAACAGCAAAACGAAAAGTCAGCCTTGCCAGTGGCTGAGGTGACTGCTAAGGTAAGGGTGAGGTAAGATATACAGCCACAACGATGTTTGGTACTATGCAAGTAGTATTTATTATGATTAATATTATTAATATATTTTATTTTATTTGTTTCTCTATTATTATTATTATTATTTTTTGGTGGCACGGCGAGTGTCAATAGCTGGCCCGGGGGGGGGGGACTTGCTTTATTAGCCGCCAAGGGGCGTGAAAAAAAAAAAGCCTTGAACATATATATATACAATGTCATTTTTTCTGTGTGTGTGTGTGTATGTGGTGCAAGGGCACGCGAGAAGGATTTTTTTTTTTCGTATCTCGGTAGCACCGGCCAGGAACGAGGAAGGGAAGAAAAAAAATATTTTTTTTTTCTGTTTTTCTAATCTGTTAAACGGAGGACGTAAGATAAAAGACGGAAGAAGAAGTAGAAGAAGAAGAAGAAGAACAAAGACAACAACAAGACAACAACAAATAAAAAAAAAATAACAACAACAACAAATAATAATAATAATAATAATAATAATAATAACAACAACAACAACAACAACAATAATAATAATAATAATAATAGTAATAAAAAGTCACCCAATCCCTCTCTCCTCCCTTCCCCACTTGGTGGGAGTTGACGTGGCTTCCACCACTACACACAAAAAAAAAATGCCAACGGAGAAGGCCAAAAGAAAAAAAAAAGCATTCTGTACGGAGCACGTACTGACTGTATGGTTTGCAGGTTCGAGGCCAAAAGAATTGAATAAAAAAAAGGGGGGGCTTGGGAAGAGAACGAAACTTTTGGGACCGAAGAGCGGTCACGGTTTTGTTCGCATGGGCGGTGGCAGCCCAAAAAGAGGGCCAATGGGAGGGGAGTGGAGGCTCTCTCTCTCTCTCTCTCTCTCTCTCTCCTCTCTGTGTGTATTGATTTATTTTATGTATGTGTTTTATTGATTTATTTATTTATTTACTGCTCCGTGCAATCAACATCGTTTATCAACATTATTATTATTTTCTTTTTTTCTTCTTCTGATTCTGTAAAGAGGCGTTGGGAACGGTAGAGGGGGAAGTTTTACTACTACTAAAAGTGTGTGTGTACATAAGAGGTAGAGAGAGAGAGAGAGAGAGAGATGAAGAAAAAAAATCCGAGATGAAATAAACTATAGAAGAAAAGAAAAAGAAAAAGAAAAAAAAAAGAAAAGAAAGAAAGAAGAAGCGTTAAACGTCATTGTGCTTTCCCCCTGCTTTTTTATCATCATCATCATCATTATTATTATTATTATTATTTATTAGGAGAGACTGGAATGATAAACCTTAATACTAAGGTACTACTAATACTAAACTACTGTGTAGGTACCTTGCCTTGGTGCAAAAACCCTCCCCTGCCAAAAGTTTCACTTAAACAAGTTTAGGTAGGTCTAGTACGTACTATGTACTACTAGAACGGACCTCTCTGCGCCTCAGCCTCCCCCATTCTCACGTTTTGTGCCTGGATGTGGCGCAGTAGCCCGAAAGGAACAACCCCCCCCCCCCCCTCCACCCATATCATCCCAGACGATGGCTCACGGGATTTTTCCCCTTCTCATACCGTCGAAGATCCAAGATAGTAGGTAAGTAGCAAGTAGTAGTAAGTAGTAGTAAGTAGTAGCTAGCTAGCAGATGGGCACCGCCGCAGAGGTCGCCGTCATTTATTTATTTATTTATTTTTATTTATTTAATTTTTTTTTTTTTACAATCTTCATCGAACCGGGAGAGAGACTCCGCAGCAGGCCTTCGCAACACAGATTGGGCACTAGCGGAGTTGGCGATGTGCTCGCCAAAAAGGGGAAGGGGAAAAAAAAAAAAAAAGAAAAGAAAAGAAAAGAAAAAAAAAGAAAAGAAAAAACAATAAAAAGAAAAAAATAAAAGAAAAATAAACAGACAAACAAACAAACAAACGGAGTAGCCTCGTGATGGGTTCATGATTCCCTCCAAACTTGCGCCATCCAGACAGAGAGGGAGCGACGGAGAGAGAGAGAGACAGAGAGAGGCCCTCAAGCCACAGTTCCCCTGGGGGGAGGCTGATTTGGGGATGATGGCACAGCCGGCAGGGATCAGCCCTGGCAACGGAGGATATTGATTTGACCCATGGCCCCCCCTCCTTCTTTCTTTCTCTCGCCCTCCCTCTCTCTTTCTCTCCCTCTGGGTGTGTGTGTGTGTGTGTGTGTGTGTGTCTCCCTCCCTCCCCTCTTGGCCGCCTTTGCGTATTGAAAATAAAAAAAAATATAATAATAATAATAATTAATAATAATAATAATTAATAAATAAATAAAAAAAATAAAATCAGCCGCGCGCTGGCTGCGGAACCGTCGACATGCACCAAGCCGGGACAACTCTCTCTCTCTCTCTCTCTCTCTCTCTCTCTCTCTCTCTCTCTCTTGCCCACTCAGCCCAGAAGAAACCTCCTCCCCCCCCCCCCTGGTCCAAGTCCTACTGGGCAGCCCAGCCAAAGAAAAAAGTCCTACACCTCTTCGTCTCATTCGCCCGGTAGGACCTCCGTTCTGGCAAGCTGCCTCCAAGGCTCCAGCGCTCTGCCAAATGCCGAATGCAGAAAAACACCATGGACGGTGCCTGAAGGCTGGCCGCCTCTCTACCTGCCCTTCTCCGACGGCTGTGTTTTCTCTTTTTTTTCTTTTTTTCTTTTTACATTTTCTACAGTTTTTACAATTTTTTTTTTTTGCCGCTTTCGCCCGAAAGAAACACCGCGCGAAGGGGGGCCGCAACCCCCTTGGTCGGGAGACAGAAAGAAACCCACAGCTTGTTTGTTGTACCTTGCTTTTGCCCTGCCCTGCCGTTACAGGACCCTTTTATGCCCCGGGCCCGTCGACGAGGGCATAAGCATAGCATTGCATACTAGGAGCTACAGACCGCCATGGAGAACAAGAAACTCGACGACCCCGGCGCCGCCGCCGCCTTAGCCCTACGGCGTCTAGTCCGTAGCCCAACCGGCAGTCGTTTGGGTCCGAGGCGGTCGTCGACTCTTGCTTCCAGCAGCAGCAGCAGCAGCAGCAGCAGCAGCAGCAGCTCAGCATCTTTAGCGACCTCGTCAGTCGACGGCGAGATGCCAGCTTCATGTGTGTAAGTGAGAAAGCCTCCCTCCCCCATATAGGAGAGACCCTCGAGACAAGAGGAAGAGGAAAAAGAGGAAGGAGAAGGGGGAGAAGGGAGAAAAGGATACCGTTCAGTTTTGTATATCCTCATCCCCCCCAAATCTCCTCTCCTTGGCTCTCCCATTCTCCTGCTTGCTTCGCCGCGGCGCACTACGTACCGATCGATAACTGACTGTCGGTGTTCTTGTTCCTCTCCCTCTCTCTCTGTCTCTTTCCCCCCCTTGAAGCTCACGCAACACTTCGAGCGAAGAGTGTGCCTTGTACAGGTTCATCGTATGGGCGGCCGTCAAGCGCAATGCCTGCCAGAAGATGACCCCGGAGGAGCGGCGGGAGTGTCCCCTGCTGCGCTGCCGCAAGAGGTTCCCCAACCACGAGCTCATGCTTCGGCATCTGTATTCCTGCAATCACCTCGCCGGGGGAGAGTACTGGTGCTATGACTGCGAGAAGCCCGAGCAGCTCAGCGACGCCAAGTGCAGGCGCTGCCTGGGGCACCCGTCCAAGAGGAGGAAGATCATGACCATGGCCAAGAGCTTCTTCAGCTCGTTGGGCCCCAGGCCAAAGTCCCAGGGCCTGGCTCTGGTTGCTCCCGCGGGGATGGGCATCGGCGGCGGCGTCGGTGGTGAAGGTGGTGGTGGAGGAGGAGGAGGAGGAGGAGGAGGACCAGGAGGAGGACCAGGAGGTGGTGATTATGGAGGAGGAGGAGGAGGAGCCGGCAGTGGTGGTGGTGGCAGTGGGGGTGAGGACGAGCCTCCAAGCTACGACTCCGTCTTCACGCCTTCGCCTCCGCAGGCCGAACTCTTCTCGACCGAGATACACGAGATCGGTTCGAGCGAGGTGCTGCTCCCCACCATCCCGGAGTGTGAGACCGAGACGGAGCCTATACCCGCCCCTGGGATGATCCCCTGTCTCCCCCCATCCACATTCCCCATCTCGCCACCAGGCTCCCACCCGGGAGCCGCGCCGCTGCCGTCCACCATGGAAGCGGATTTCATAAATTGGAGGCCGTCACCACCGTCGCCCCCGACCGTGGCGCCGCAAAGCCTCATGAAGCCCACCCAACCAAGGCTGGTCGATCGCCCGACCCTGCAGGTCAACACCCACCTGGACCAATACCGGGCCCAAGCGAGGCGTCGAAGCAAGGTGCTGGCGCCGAGCTGCTCCGTCCGGTCCACCAGCAGCACCGACAGCACCGACAGCACCGCCAGCACCGCCAGCTATAACATCTCGCCCATGTCGGGCTGGTCCAGCGGCTGGACAAAGGCGTCCGCCTTCGAGTCCGCCTTGACGTCGCCCGACGACCTCATCAGTCCTCAGAGCCTCTTTCCCGGCGGCCCCTTTTCGACGAGAGTTGCCAGTACTACTGCTGCTGCTTCTGCTGCTGCTGTTTCCACCGCCGCCGCCGCCTCGACGAGGCCCATCCCCTTTAGCAACTCAGAGTTTGAAAACATGGTGGCAAACTCGTGTCCATCAGAGCTTCCCGCCGACATTCCCATGTTTGACGACCTCCCCACCGTCATGGACCCTCGAGAGACGCAGGCACACATGGGGGGCCTGGACCAGTCCGCCTTCTCCTTCGACGCCGACATCCCATTCCAGCTCCCAACGGAGCCTCAGCTGCCCTCGACGAACAGCGTCGGCCTTGGCCTGCCGCCGCCGCAACAGACTTCCGAGCTGGCTCTGCTGCAGTGTCTCGACTCCTCCGGCCTGACCGCCACGCAGTCCCTGGCCAGGTCGGTCCAAGACGCGCTCCGGATGCACGTTGCCGAGTCCGGGAGCAAGCTTGACGCCATCAACGAGAACCCCCTCGCGGCGCAGCTCTGCCGGATGCCCCTCTCCTCCGTCGCGGCGGCCGGTCTGGAGACCATGGTTGACATTTTAGAAGGCCGGCAAGCGGCGTCGCCTCTGAACCTGCTATGCTTCGTCCACGTCGTCTTTTCCCTGTCCCTGGTGATCCACGAACAGGGCGCTTCCGACCGCGTCGCCGCCCTCTTCAAGCAGGCGTTGCTTTACAGCGACTGGTTCCCGGACCACGACAAGATTCCGTTCATCCAGGTCGTCTACGCCCTTTGGAAACCCGGCGAGGTAAACGACGACGACATCGTCAGCATGCTGAAATCGAGGCCGCCCATCCCGGAGACTGTGATTTCCAAGGGCAAGCAGCCCGAGCGCTCCCTCCAGGGACTGAGGTCCGACCCGCTGATACTGATTGCGGCGCACTTTTTAGATGGTACGGCCCCCCTGTCACTTGATCTCGGGCCCCGTGAACCCTCGGCCTCTCCCCTCTCCCCCCCCTCTCGCACAAGGCGCGCTAACGTGGGCAACATGCAGAGCTCGAGTACATGACGCTGCACGATAGCAGCTTTAGCAGACAGCCCTCTGACCTCGCCGTGCAGCACGTCAAGGACAGCCTCGGAGCGAGCCACGATTCGCCGTTTGCCATTGCAGCCAGGTTCATGATTGAGAATATCTTTGCCCATCAGTATTCCCATTTCCCAGGATTCGAGCTCGGCATGGAAAAACTCATTGGCCAGATCAACTCTGGTGGGGTGGGAACCGTGCGGCGGCTGGAGCTGGAGCTGATGCAGGCCGGAAGGGTAAGCAAGAGAGAGAGAGAGAGAGAGAGAGAGAGAGAGACCAAAAAAAAAAAAAAAAAACCCCAAGATACTTATGCGAGAGACGCTAACTAGAAATTTGATACCTTTAGACGCATCTCCCTCCAGATGCATTCTTTGACGACTTCATCGACGTGGCCCGACGACAGACAGACTCGTTGTACGCGCAAAGCCCTTATTTCAGCCCGCGTTCACAATATCATCGATGCGGCATCCAACTGATGGCGTGGCTGATGAGCGAGCCTGCCGACGGACATCCGGCCGTCATGGCGGCGAGGGCAGAGCTGTCCGGGCCTTGCTCCGAATCGCTGACTGGAATCATGGGCATGGCATCAGGCGGCTTCGACAGCTTCGACTTTGGCTCCATGGTCAACCTCAGCCCGGACCAAGGATTGGACGCCAGCATGCCCGGGCCGGCAGCTGCCATCGGCGCCCCACTGATCGGAGCGGCGGGGATGGAGTGGGCGTCGGGGCCGGCGGGCGGCGGGGCGGCGTTTGCGGCAACACCGCCCGGCGGCCCCGACGTGCTGCCGCTGATGGAGGAAGACGCTCTGGTATCCCCAAAGGCCTCGACGCCAGGCAAGGCGGAGCCGTCGTCGACAAAGGTGGAATCCGACAGCTGCTGCAAGATATGCGGTTATCGACCCAAGGGCGACCCTCGGTGGTTCGTGGGCAGCATGGCCAAACACATGAGGACGATACACAGCGAGAATCCCCAGATATTCCGATGCCCCTTTCCGGGCTGCACGAGCCAGTACAGCAAGCGAGCGGACAACCTGCGGCAGCACCAGATTGAGAAGGGCCATTTCGTGGACGATGAAGGGAAGCAGGGTCGGCGGCCGCGGAAAAGGAAGCGCCCATCGGACGCTGGCGGCGAATGAGGCCTCTTTTTTTTCTCTCTCTCTCTCTTTTGTCTCTCTCTTTTGTCTCTCTTTTGTCTCTCTTCTCTCTCTCTTTTTTCTCTCTTTTTTCTCTCCTTTTCTTTCTCTCTTTTTCTCCCCTTTTCTCTCCTTTTCTCTCTGCGTGTGTGTATGTGTGTGCGCCTCTTCGCCTATTTTTAGTTTCCCTTTGCTTTCTTTCAAATCTTGCCTTGTCTCCCCCTTTTTTTTAGGACTCTTGCTTCATACCCTGTTGTTCTATTTGTCTTTTTTTTTTTTTTTTTTTTTTGGCCATCAAGTCAAAAAAAAAAAATTTAATGTTCTTTTTTTTAAACGTGACATGAGCAGCAAAGACTGGCGAAGGCGTACATGAGGGGAAATTAGACCAAGACGCGATACAATCAATGGACTTTGAATACATCTATCTGACAGCATAATTTACGGGCGGCGTGGGTTGCATTCACATACCGAAAGTTTTTTTTTTTTTTTTTTGGTATTTTTTTTTTGGTTTTTTAAGATAAAAACATTAAAGAGAAAAAAAAAAAGAGAAAAAAATTTCTATAACATAAAAAAAACGTTGGGTTCACATTGGGCATAACCCGTGCGGCCAAGGGCAGGGCAGGGATGACGTACAGTTACGGATGGGCTGCCACGGAGAGGATACATGGCAATCCTTGTTTTCTTGTCATGCTCATGTCGTTTTGCTTCCTGTGTGTGTGTGTGTGTGTGTGTGTTTGTATGCGTAAATTTTTTAATTCATTGTCTTTTTCTTCTTCTTCCTCTTTCTTCTCCCTCTTCTCCATCACACACACTCTCTCTCTCTCTTCTCTTCCGGCCCCCCAGCCCCCAAACCCGCTCCCCCCTTCTTTTTTTTCATCCTACATACTTATATATCCCTCTTTAAAAAAAAAACCTTTCTTGCCCACCACCACCACCCTCTCTATATCTATCTATCTAATCTATCTAGCCTTGGGATGGTAATCCAATGCATCGCCAGCGCCCACGAGAAGCAGCAGCAGCAGCAGCAAAGAAGGAAAGAGAAGGAAAGAGAAAGAAAGAAAGAAAGAAAAAGAAAGAAATGGTGACGGTGGTGGCGGTGCCTGGAGGGGTCTGGATGCTGACGGGCCGTGCGGCCGAGCCGAATTGCGCCAAAAAAAAAAAAAAAAAAGTTGGAAGGGGGGGGGGGGTCATCATTATAGGTAGGTTTTTGCCTCGTCTTACAGTATGCTGTGCGGGGATGCCTGCCTTGATGGCGCAGAAGAACAGGTTACGAAGGTTGTAAAGTGCAGAACTTGCAGGTACCTCAGAACGGAGTATTCGGTACTAACCCTACCTTGACCTGTGATAGGATGGGTTAGTACTACCTAGGTAGTAGGTAGGTACTATAGGCATGTACTCAGTCAAGTTAGTACTGTAGGTACCTTGGGTGAGCCCCATATCGGGCATCTCAGCTTGGCGAGGGCTCCAACCGAGCTCTGGCATGCAAAATGCATCCCAGAAAGGATGGAATTCCAACTTTGTTGCTAAAAAAAAATTATATATATATATATATATATATATATATATATATATATATATATAATTGAAAAATAAAAAAAATAAACAACTAAAAAAACCAAAAATAAATAAATAAATAAATAAAAAACTGGATCCAGCAGGTGACCAGTTTCCCGCTTCCGCTTTTGGGGGCCCGGGAGGAGGGGGGGGGGGGGGGGTCCTTGGATGTTCTTGGATTGATTGGTGCGATTCTGGCACTGTTGACGCCCTTTTTTTTTCTTTTTTTGGTGAAGTAATGAATGAAAATTTTTTTTTGGGGGCGCCGCTTTCGGGCAGTTGGGGAGGCGGGATTGGGCAGGCCCGCTCACGTAATTTATTTTATTTATTTATTTATTTGTTTGTTTGTTTTTTGGCGGTTGGCGGGCTGACATCAACATCACACGGGCGCGTGGGCGGGCGGGCTGCGAAAAGGGGGAGGTTTTTTTTGATTGGGGGATTTTGAAACGCGACACAGGTCAGAGAGAGAGAGAGGTCACTGCTACTTTTGTTGCTTTGGCGCGCACTCGAGCTTGAAGGGCAACGCCGGTGGCGATGACGAACTGGAACGGCAGAGGGGGCTGTGGAGCGGCAGTGTGTACCTGTCTGTGTGGCTGCTGGCTGTATGGAGTACGTACTAGGTAGGTATGGAGTACATGGAATGGACGCGGTAAAAGGGAACGAGTACGGGACCGAGAACGTTACGACTTCTACTAAATACTACTAGGTAGTAGTAGAACTACTATTGGTACCCAGTACTACTTACTACCTTACCTTACCCTACCGGTACAGGTATGTGCGCCATATGACATGGGCGATGGGATGTGGGCGGATGGGTAGGGCTGAGCGAGAAGCCCTTTTTCTTTTTCCTTTCTTTTTCTTTCTTTCTTTCTTTCTTTCTTTCTTTCCTTCTTTCTTTTTTTTTTTTGTGTGTTCGTTCGTTCTGGATGAACCCCCCCGTGCGACCCAGCAACCTTGATTGCGCCAGCGGAAGACAGGGTTAGCGAGCTCTTTGTGTGACCAGAACGTTTACGATCGTTCTTCTATCGCCTGGGGAGGTCGGCCAGGGTCTTGGAGCCTATAGTAGGTTGATTCAGTTTTTTTTTAGGATTTTTTTTTTTTTTTTTACAAAGGTACTAACTGCTACCTAGTACTACTACCCAGTAGGTACTAGTACATTGGTGTATCGCCTACATAAGGTACTAAGGTAGGTAGTGCTTGGTTATCAATGTGCCCCAAGTACGGATACGCACAAGCTGCCACCTGGAGAGGTACTGCTACAGGCACTACGAGGCACCTACTGGAGGCAGGTAGTATATATACCAAAGTGCCCTGTAGCGGCGAGCAGGCAGCAGCCCGGGGGGCGGTGCCGGGCACAGTGCGCTAGGGAAAACGAAGAGCGAACCCCCCCCTGTCGCGCCTAGCGGATGGATAAAAATTTTTTGATGACAATTGCCGGCCCACGGGTCCATTTGGTCTGCCCATAATAAACTCATACGTATCCCCATCGCAAAAAAAAAAAAAAAAAAAAAAATTCCCATGCCAGAGAGCGAGCAAAAAAAAAAAAAGCAAAGGTTAAAAAAAAATAAACGAGAACAAACAAAAAAAAAAAAGAGAGAGAGAAAGAGAAGAAGAAGAAAGAGAGGGGAAAGGAGGAAAAAAGAACCCCCAACGCCCCCCCCCCCCCCGGGATTTTAAGCGGCGCCAACACTGGGGGCGCTCAAGGCCTTTTTTTTTTTTTTTTTTTTTTTTTTTTTTTTTTTTTTTCTGCGCCAGGCAACCGCCAGGCCACAAGGAAGAAAAAAACGGAAAAGGAAAAAAAAAAAAAAAGCCTCGCCCCCCCCCCCCCCCTCCATCTAGATCTTGCTTTTGTTGCTTGTCAACCCCCCCCCCCCCCCTCCCTCTCTCTCTCTCTCTCTTCCCCCCCCCCCCCCCTCTCTCAATCAAACCCCCTCTCAAGGTTCCCCAACGCACACCAGTTTGCCTGCTCGCCGCACCTTTTTTTTTTTTTTTTTTTATTTATTTATTTTATCTGGCCGTCGTCATTCTGCCCACACCTCCCTACCCAGCGCGCACCTCCACGCTTCGCACGCCTCTGCCAGCCCCATTAACGACACCCCCGAACCAGGATTCCGGGTTTGCTTCTCGCTGCCAGAAAAGGCGAGGGCCAGAAAGGAAACACAAAGTAAAGACGACGGGAAAGGGAAGAAGAGGGAAGAAGGTAAAAAAAAAAAAAAGGAAAAAAAAAAAAGAAAAAAGAAGAAAGAAAAAAGAAAAAAAAAAAAAAAGGGCCGGGGAGTCTAGACGTTTGGGGGGGAAAAAAAAAAATTCGACCCCGACCGTCGCGATCGCTCGATCAAACTTGACGACGATACGACCCGACCCCGACCGGGCCGTGCTGGTGGCGCGTCCGCGACTCTCTCTCCCCTCTGCTGCCGTGGCTCCGCCTGTCGAGAGGCGTGTTCGCCGCCGACGAGATCTCATCATGTCTGGCCTGGGCCCGTCCGGGTCCAATGCACACGGCCTGGGTTTCCCGCAGTCCGGCTTCAGAACACGCAGCGCGGGCTTCCCTCCGACGCACGCAAACCAGCCGAACAAGCAGTCTCCGGCTCCTCAGGCCGCATCTCCCTACCAGTCCCAATCGTACCCGCCGCAGCAGCAGCAGCAGCAGCCGCCTCAGGGCGCGTACACCCAGCACCTCTTCAACACGCCCGCCTCGGTCAACGCAAACGTCGCCGCCGCCTCGTCGCGAGCGCCCAACGTCCATGTCCCCAACGCCCTCGCCGTGCCGCGACAGCGGACCGCTCCGCCGCGACAGCAGATCCAGCCCCAGCCGAACCCCCCGCCGATGCTCTTCCAGGGTTCCATGAGCCAGCCGGTCGGCCACGATTCCATCCTCTCGCACCCGCAGCAGCAGCACCACCCGCAACATCAGCAGCAGCAGCAGCAGCAGCAGCAGCAGCACCCATCTCAGCAGGCATTGGCTGGGCATCCGGGCCACGCGCAACAGCAGCACCACCACCACCAGCAACAGCAGCAGCAGCAGCAACAGCAACAGCAACAGCACCATCATCATCAGCAGCAGCAGCAGGTTCAGCAGCAGCACCAACAGCAACAGGCCCAGCAGGCCCAGCAGGCCCAGCAGGCCCAGCAGGCCCAGCAACATCACTCTCAGCAGCAGCAGCAGCAGCATCACCACCACCAGCAGCAGCAGCAGCAACCGCAGCAGCAACCGCAACAGCAGCAGCAGCAGCCGCAGCAGCCGGCGCCGCATCACCCTGCCTATGCCCAGCACCAGCAGGCACATCAAGTTCATGCCTCCCATCAGGCGCACCAGACGCACCAGGCGCAGCAGCAAGCCCAACAGCAAGCGCACCAGGCACAGCAGCAGCAGCACCAACAGGAACAGCTCCATCACGTACATCAGTCCCGCTCCCAGCAGCACCAGGCGCAGCAACAGGTGCAACAGTCGCAACAGCAATCCTCGCGACAACAGCTGCAGGTTCCCCAGGCTCAGGCTCAGGCTCAGGCTCATGCTCAGGCGCAGGCTCAGGCTCAGGCTCATGCTCATGCTCATGCTCAGGCGCAGCAGCCGGTGCCGCAGCCGGTGCCACAACCGGTTCAGCAACAGCCGCAACAACAGGTGCAGCAACACCAGCAGCCGCAACACCAAGCGCAGCAGCAGCAGCAGCAGCAACACCAGCATCAGAAGCAGCAGCAACACCACCAGCAGTTGCAGGCTGCCGCCCAGCAACCTGCGCCTGTTCCCCAGCAGCAGCACCAGCAGCACCAGCAACGCCAGCAACGCCAGCAACACCAGCAACGCCAGCAACACCATCAGCAGCAAGACAACCATGCGGGAGATGATGTAGACATGGACGGCCAGCAGGACGGGGACGACGGGGACGCTCTGGCACCATCCAAGCTCATAAACGACTCCCTGGCAATTACCCAGCCCCTGGGAGAAATGATGTCACCACCCCCGGAAGGTGGCGGTTATCCCACTCTAGAAGCTGTCCAAAAAGCGGTTCTGCGGTACTGCACCTCGGTGGGCTATGCTATCGTCATAGGACGCTCCAAGAAGACGGTCCCCGGCCTGAAAAAGGTCTTGTTCGTCTGTGACCGAGCCGGCAAGCCGCCGAGCCGGGTCAGCCCCGAATGCAGGAAGCGGAAAACCTCCTCGAGGAAGTGCGACTGCCCCTTTGGCTTCTTCGCCATCGAGCAGCGGACCCAATGGACAATCCGCTACCGGCCCGACCCTTCGCATCTGCACCACAACCACGGGCCGAGCGAGAGCCCGTCCAATCACCCGGCGGCCAGAAAGCTCGACAGCAAGATGGTTGCCGCCGTCAAGCAGCTCAAGGAGAATGGTTAGTACTGTTTATCCAAAGGCAAAGGAGCGGACGAGGGGTGCAGAATACATATTCGCTGGGCAGAAATTCTCCGCTAACCAATCATGTGTGTAGGTGCAGGCGTATCCGAAACACTGCAGATTCTTCAGACGGACAATCCGGACTGCCACCTGCTGCCCAGAGACATCTACAACGCTCGAGCGGCCATCAACCGCAATCCGCAGAAGGTGGCTACCGGCCTGGCGGAGAACCGGCCGGCCATATACACCAAGCCGTTGCAGTCGCCCGAGGATCGCATACGGTCCGAGCTGCGACGGGAGCTGGCCAAGGCTCGCGATGACTTGAAAAAGGTGGAAGACGAGAAGCAAAAGGAGATTGACGACCTCAAGGCCAAGCTGGTGGAGAAGGACAAGATTATAGAAAAATTCGAAATGTTCATCGACATTTGCAACCAGAGAGTCATTCTCCAGAGGGAAAGGCTTGCCGGTCCCGAGGGCGGCGCGGCGGGCGGGGGCAATCCAACAGGCTAATAAGGATGCGAGATTTTTTTTTTTTGTCTTTCTCTCTCTGTCTCTCTCTCTCTCTCTCTCTCTCTCTCTCTCTCTCTCTCTCTCTCTCTCTCTCTCTCTCTCTCTCTCTATGCGTCTGCCTGCCCTCTTCCCTCACCCCCCCTTTCCCCCCCTCCCTCCACCTGGCGTATCGGTCTTTGATATACATTGGGAACTGGAGAGCAGTCCGGCCGGTCAGTCGTTCCGGTCTACGGAGTCTTTACATATGGAGAGGCGTTTAGAATGGTGATGTTGGTTCATTCCTTTATGACTTTTGTTATCATGCAAGTATATGATGTGCATTTTCTTCTTCTTCTTCTTCTTCTTCTTCTTCTTCTTCTCCTTTTTCCTTTCTTTTTTTCTTTTTCTTTCTTTTTCGTCCCCCCACCCCCAAGCAAGAGGTAGATCTCCAATCTGTCCAGCTCCTGATTCATGGTGACTGTGCACTTTCTATATCTTGTGCTCTCTCTCTCTCTCTCTCTCTAACTTTCTTTTCTTTCTTTTTCTTTTTTTTCTTTTTCTTTTTTCTTTTTCTTTTTCTTTTTTCTTTCCTTTTTTCTTTGTAAATTTCTCGCGTCTTTTCCTCCTCCCTTTTTTTTTTTTGGCTGTCCGGACTGACCCGTGAGGCATCAATTATGTAAACTGGTTTGGAGGTCCATGAAGGGGGGGGGGGGGGGGTTGCGTGATGGATGTGGGCCTAGTAGTCATGCTGTAGATTTTTCTTCAATGGTCGATGCTCGAATGATGAACCCAAGATTTATACGATGTCAGTCTTTTCATTATTTTTCCCTTGTTTTTGCTGTGCTTCCTCTTTCCCCCTCTGTCTCCTTTTCTTTTTAGTTTTTTTTTTCCCCCCCAATATGATGTTGAGTGAATACGATTGCGTTATGATAGACTGTCGGTTGATTGATTCATACCTCTTGTAAGCGCACCTTGTAAAAAAAAGAAGAAGAAAAAAAGAAGGAAAAAAGGAAAAAAAGGAAAGAAAAAAAAAAGAAGAAAAAAAAAAGGAAAGAAAAAAAAAAAGAAGAAAAAAAAGAAAAGAATGGGAATAAAACGGTGGAGTGTTAATATCGGCCGCATTTTCACATACAAGCGGCCCAAGCGTTCCATTTTGCGCAGAAAAATGTTCCAAACCAAAGTAGGGGAGGCGTGGCGTGGCCGTATCAGATTCAGATCAGATCAAGTTTGAATTTGAATTTTTTTTCGCAAGCCCTTGCATAATAAGGTTTATTTATTTATTTTGTTTTAATTTTATTTTTAAATTTTTTTTTTTTTGGTCCTGGTTTCTCTGCTTGCATTAGGGTGTATGTGGAGACAGAAACTTGCCCGGGATATATACACACACACACACACATACACACACACATACACACACACATACACACACACATACACACACACATACACACACACATACACAAGCGTGCACATGCCGCGTTCTTTTTTTTTTTTCTCCATTTTTTGAGTTGCGGCGGAAAAAAATTCAGTGGGGGAGGGAGGGATGGGAGGCGTGTGAGATTTGGGGCTTTTTTTTTTTTTTAAGAGAGAGAGAGAGAGAGAGAGAGAGAGAGAGAGGATATTGATTGGGTGTGTGCGAGGGTAGCACATGGACTACTAACGTACCTATATATAAGCTGCTGCTGCTACCTTGGGTACCTTACAGTAGAGGTACCTCTACAGGAACGGAACGTTCGTCGAGGTTGGGCGGGTTTTATTTGGGTGTATGTATAACTTTGAATGAATTCTTGTACTAGCGGTAATGCAATGGAACCGATTCATTTGGGGGGGGGGGGGAGATGAAGAGGGGGAAGGGGTGTGTGTGTGTGTGAATTTTTACGATCTGGAGATGGGTGAATGGTGTAAGTTTGGAAAAAAAAAATTGAAACCCTTTTTTTTGAAAGGGTTGTGGCTTTTGGCTGGCGTTTGTTAGGCTGAGCTTTGGGTTGTTGTGAAATTTTTGCTACGAGGATGGCGAAATTAGGTAGTTTAATAGATGAGGTGGGTAGTTTATACAACTATCTACTACTGCTACTACTCTTTCTCTCTCACTCTATATATATGTATATATGTATATAATATATGTATATAATATATGTATATAATATATGTATATAATACATGACATGCATATATAGAAAGGCTCCTCGATCCCAGAGCCAACTAACACAGAGAGCTCACTCACTCCATTACAGTACAAGCTAAAAAAAAAAAAAAAAAGCTGCTGCCCATTTTACGGGGGGCAAAACGAACTCTCTCTAAAGCAACGCCTCCATATATATATATATATATATAACCCTCCTCATGATTCAACAATGCCCCTCCTCCCGCCTCCTCCCGCCTCCCCCCTAAAAAAAACAAGAACCCCCCCCCCCCCAAAACAGAAAAAAAAAAGGGGGGGGGGGTCCTGAATGCCACGTTTCGAACTAATCAGGCACGGATTTTTTTTTCTCCCCCCCCCCCTTTGCCCGGCCAGCCACCCCCACACCCGCCCATGTATCTAGAGAGTGGTGCTTGGTGGTAAAGAAAATAAAAAAAAAAAAAAAAAAAGAAAAGAAAAAAAGAAAGAAAGAGAGGGGAAAAAGAGAAAAAAAGGAAAAAAAAGAAAAAAAAAGAAAAGAAAAAGAAAAGAAAAGAATAAAAAAAGAAAAGAAAAGAAAAGGCTGGCGTTTCCACCGCTTGATTGTTTAGACACGTTTGACGATTGGAGCCAGAAACAGAAAAAGCTGGGCAAGCGCGACAAGGGGTCGGTACCGGTTTCCGTTTGGGGTCGCGTTAGCTTCGTTTTGCTGTCTTGGGTGCGCTCCAGTAAATAAGGGCAAGGTACAGTAATATACCTACCTGCTGTGTGAGGTAGAGCATACAGGCGAGGCATGTACTGCTGCTGCTGCTGCTACTGCTACTGCTACTGCTACTGCTACTGCTACTGCTAAAGCTACTACCTGAGGCATGTAGCACCAAGGCATGGGTAAATGCCAAGGTACTACCTAGATGTGTGGATATAGCTAGCACCTTGGTATCTGGTTAGGTACTGTAGGTGCTGTATGTAGTAGTGCCTTAAGCAACTCGGTACTACCAAGGTACTAACGTCTACGCAGCATCACAGCTATATGTACCTACCTAGTACCTATAGGCCTATAAGGTAAGGTAACTAGGCTATACCTATAGGCTATACACTGTAGTACCTTGGTAGAAGTTCCATTTGTTTGTGCCTTAAACGCTCTTGGTGCGGTGTGCCTCCTTATTTGTTCCCAGACGACAAAGCTTCTTCCTTCTCCTCCTCCTCCTCCTCCTCTTCTTCTTCTTCTTCTTCATTATCGCCTTCCTACCGTTTGCTTTGATTCTGTTCCACCCCTTGGGGGAAAAAAAAAAGACCAAGACCGACTTCATCCTGCTTGCTTGAGAATAGAGTGAGACCCTTTAGAGGCGGCCGTCAGAGTGGTTTTTTTTTTCTGTCCGTCTTTTTTCTGTCCAAGCCTGCATTATCCGCCGCTGCTTGCACTGCTGCTTTGAACTTTGTCCATCCTTCTTATTTTTTTTTCTTCCTTTTTTTTTTCTTTCTTCTTTTTTTTCCCTCCTTCCATCTACGACCTGCGGCTCAACGTGCATCGCATCTCTTCTCCTGTCAAAACCTTGCTTGCTTTTTTGTGTTTCCTCGCAAAGAGCTAGAGCTCCCCGACCGCTGACGAGAAACGGCATCTTTGTCTACGGCGCCTGCTTTCGAACCATCAACCCCTCCTCCTCCTCCTCCTCAACCTCAACCTCGAACCCCTGGCGAGCCACATCCCCCATTTTCATTATTAGCCCTTTCGACAAAAACCACGATTTCCACGCCGACGCTCCACCAACCGCGAACAAACCGCATCCCGAACCTAAAACGTTCTCTGGAGACATGACCGGCTTCTCGACATAGAAAGACGTCTTGGCCCCCCCCCTTCCCCCCCCCCCCCCCTCTTTCTTCCCTCTTCCTCATTCGGCTTTTTCCCTCCATGGAGGTGACTTCGGTCAGCGCACCGGGCTCGAGCCTCGGCGCCGTCACGGCCAACGGCGGCGGCGTCTCGATGCCGCCAGCCCCCTCGTCGCCCTCGCCGGCGCCGGCGCCTTTCCCGACCATCGAGCCGGAACGCGTCGTCGACCACCTCGCTGCCATCTGCGAGGTTGCCCTGGGCGCGTCGCGGGGGGACCTGGAGCTGCCGGGGAACCTGCTGCACAAGGCCTCGTACGGGGAGACCATTTCGCGGTGCACGCGATTTGCCAACGACACCCTCAACGTCTTGTACATCCAGAAGGACGTGGTGCAGTCTGGATCGCTGGACAATGGAGGCGAGAACGGAGACTTGGCCGAGCATAGCAATGACGCTGCTGGTGAGGATGCTTTTTTTTATTATTATTATTATTTTAGAATTCTTCTTCTTTTCTTCTTCTTCTTCTATTTATTATTCATCTATTCATTTTTCATTTTTGAGGGAGGCGTTGGTTTGGCTGACTTTTTCTTTCTTTTTTTTTTTTGATCCCGATAGCCCCCGTTACCTACGACTATACTCTCTCGACCGAAATCGCCTCAACACCTACCACCGTCGCCACCTTGATCTTGCTCAAGGCGTCGCAAGCCATCGACTCTTCTCGTCCTCTTACCTCGCAGATATTTATTACCAACTTACCTGGTCCCGCCTCCCTCAACGCCGCCTCGGGAGAGCAGGGCGTTGCGCTCTCCCCGTGGGAGGTGCTCCATTCTCAAGTCCACCACGCCCTGGTGCCCTATTTCGACGCGAACAGCAAGAGCCAGCAGCTGGCCAACGGCTCCAGGGGCCGAGACGTCGATGCGAAGACGGGCATCCCCGTGACCAAGAAGCGGCTCAACGATTTGGAGCTGAGCCTGCTCCATCTGCAGCAGAACGTCGACATTCCCGAGATATCCCTGACCTTCCACTCCCTCATCCAAAACGTCCTCGACGATGCCGAGATCGCCGAGGCGAAGCCCTCCATGGAGGCCATCCCCAAAACCCTTCTCCAGGACAGCAGCTTCCTCAACAAGCTGCAGGCCAACGTCAACACCTGGATCAAGTCGATCCAGGGCATCACGAAGCTGACAAAGGAGACGTCCTCGAATGCCGTTCAGGAGTTCAGCACCGCCAGCCAAGAGGTCAACTTTTGGCTGTCCATGGAGTCCGCGTTGGAGGGGATCGAGGACCAGCTTAGGAGCGAGGGCGTCCTCCTGACCCTCGACGTCTTGAAGCACGCGAAGCGCTTCCAGGCCACCGTCAGCTTCGTCGCCGACACGGGGCTCAAGGAGGCCAAGGAGAAGGCCCAGAAATACAACCAGCTGATGCGCGACTTCCCGCTCGACGAGCTCTTGTCTGCCCCGTCCTTGCCCAAGGTCGAGGAGGCCATCGCCCAGATCTTTGCGCACCTGATGAAGAAGCTGAGGGTGTGCCCCTACCCCATCCGGAGGGCGCTCAGCCTGGCTCAGGCCATCTCGGCGGATCTCAACGACGTGCTCCTCCGCCTGCTCCCCGGCACCGAGCTGGTCAACCTCGGCTACCCGGAGTTCCAAAACGTCATGCGCACGTGCGACAGCATCTTCAGCGCCTGGGAGGACAACATCAAGGAGTTTACGCACCTGGCCCGCATGCTCATCATTCGCAGGAACGAGAAGCGCATCCCCATCAACGTCGACAAGAACCATTCCGAGCTCGAGTCGCGAATCAAGTACGTCAGCGCCTTCCGAGACAACCACGAACAGCTGCAGAGGACCATTGTCAATGTTTTGGGGCCCAGAGCCTTGATCCCCGGCGTCGCGGACGTCGCCGGCGCCTCCTCCTCGTCCCCCGCCACTGCCGGCGCCGTCATCGAGGAGATGGGCGATGTGGACGCCGTCGAGGAGGTCAAGCGAGCCTGGGAGGCGCTGCAGAATGTCGACCTCTTGGATGTGACGGACCAGGGCAAGGAGCGGTGGGCCCAGGCCGAAAACCTCTACAACGAACGCACGACGCGAGTCGAAAACTCCATCATCGCGAGGCTGAGAGACCGCCTGGCGACGGCCAAGACCGCCAACGAAATGTTCCGCGTCTTCTCAAAGTTCAACGCGCTCTTTGTGCGGCCCAAGATCCGTGGCGCCATCCAGGAGTACCAGAACCAGCTCATGGACCACGTCAAGCAGGCCATCAACGGCCTGCACGAAAGGTTCAAGCAGCAGTACGGCCACTCCGAGGCCCACGCCATGGCGCAGCTCCGCGACCTCCCCCCCGTCTCCGGCGCCATCATCTGGGCTCGCCAGATCGAGCTTCAGCTGGACGGATACATGAAGAAGGTCGAGGCCGTGCTCGGGCCCGATTGGACCCTGCATGCCGAGGGCCACAAGCTCCGAGAAGAGAGCGAGCTGTTCAAGAACAAGCTGGACACCGGAAGGATATACGACGCCTGGCTGGCCGATGCCAATCGGCGCAAGATCTCCATCGCCGGACAGCTCTTCAACATCAACCGGGTGAGGTCCGCGGGCGGCATCCTCGAGCTGAACGTCAACTTCGACCCTCAGATCATCACGCTGTTCAAGGAAACCAGGAACCTGACCTGGCAGTCCTACCTCGTCCCCCATGCCGTTACCACCGTCTCCAAGGACGCGAAGAGGGTCTATCCCTACGCCGTCAGCCTGATGGAGGGCGTCCGAACCCTGTCCCAGACGCTGCGGCAGATATCCGCCATGGGCGAGGAGGCCATCCTCCTCAACGGGTACAAGAACGAGGTCTACAGGCTCATTGGCGACGGCGTCCCCCTGCGGTGGGAATCCTTTGTCAACTCGCACGAGCTCTTCTACGCCGACCAGAGGCAGATACGCCCCTTGCTTCCCGGAAGCACCGGCTTCGGCCCGGCCAAGAACACGGAGAGCAAGCACGGCATGTTCATCTGGGGCTTCTCGGCCGCGGTCTCGGTGCTCCAGTCAAAGGCCGCCGCCCTCGGCTCCATCTACGCCACCATCGAGCAGGCCCTGAACGATCTCGGCACCTGCCCCTACGATGCCGCGGCTTTCCAGTCCCACCTCGACACGATCCAGGCCGCCGTCGACCAGCTCAACCTGGAGCAGTATGCCAACCTCGACTTCTGGGTGCGCGGCGTCAACCACAAGGTTCAGACCATCCTGCTGGAGCGCCTGGCCACCGCGGTCCAGGCCTGGATAGGCGCCTTCGAGGAAGACATCCCGGAGGACGACAGGCGGAAGCCGCCCAAGGAGGACGACGCGAGGCAGGACGGGCCGACCATGAAGAGGCTCGTGCTCGAGATCACCATGCGCAACCAGGTCATCTACCTCGACCCCCCGCTCGAGTACGCCAGGGCGAGCTGGTTCCTTCACCTGCACGACTGGCTGGGCATCGTCTGCGACCTGCGCAAGATCAAGGCTGCGCGATACCAGATGAGCCTCAGCACCGAGGCCCAGGAGGAAGCCCGCTTCACCGACCTGCCTTCTCACTGCGCCGAGATGCTCCACCGCGTCTACCTGTCCGTCGAGAGGAAGCTGAGAGAGGTGAGCGTCTACGTGGACAAGTGGCTCCAGTTCCAGTCCCTCTGGGACCTCCAGTCGGATCAGGTCTACGACATGCTCGGCGACCATCTCCCCAGGTGGCTCGAGTGCCTCCAGGACATCCGCAAGGTCCGCACGACCTTCGACACGCAGGAGGTCAGCCGCTCGTTTGGCCACATCACCATCGACTACGACCAGGTCCAGACCAAGGTGAATGCCAAATACGACCAGTGGCAGCAGGAGATTCTCATCAAGTTTGCCAACCGGCTGGGCAACCGGATGCGCGACATCAACGCCGACATCGAGAAGGCGCGCAAGAACCTCGAAGGCCAGAGCTCGGACACCTCGTCCACCGCGGCCGCCGTCCAGTTCATCACGGCGGTGCAGAGCTGCCGGCGCAATGCGAAGCTGTGGGCGCCCGAGATCGACATGTTCCGCCAGGGCCAGTCTACCCTGGTGAGGCAGCGCTACCCGTTCCCCAACGACTGGCTTCACATCGAGCAGATCGAGAGCCAGTGGGAGGCCCTCAAGGAGATCCTGGAGAAGAAGTCCAAGATTATGGAGGAGCAGTCCGACGCCATGCGGGCCAACATCGTCGCCCAGGACAAGCTGATCAACGAGCGCATCGGGGAGGTCGTGGCCCAGTGGAACGAGGAGAAGCCCGTTTCCGGGACCATCCAGCCCGACGTCGCCTCCGCCACCCTGACCGCGTTCGAGACTCGCATCACCGCCCTGCAGGAGGAGTTCCAGCAGGTCATGAAGGCGAGAGAGGCCCTCGACATCCCCGGCAACAACGACAGCATCCTCGAGGCCACCCTGGAGGAGGTCCGCGATTTCCGGTCCGTCTGGTCCAATCTCTCCACCATCTGGACCAGCCTCAACGAGACGCGGGACATGCTGTGGACGGCCGTCCAGCCGAGGAAGATTCGCCAAAAGGTCGACGACCTGATCAAGAGCACGAAGGACATGCCGAGCAGGATGAGGCAGTACGCCGCTTTTGAGCACGTCCAGGGCGTTTTGCGGGGGTTCCTCAAGGTCAACAACATCCTGTCCGACCTGAAATCCGATGCCATTCGCGAGCGGCACTGGCACAAGATTTACAAGCAGATCAAGCCCCAGAAGCGCTTTTCGCCCAGCTCCATGACCCTCGGCGATGTCTGGGACCTCAACCTCACCGCCACCGAGGTCATCGTCAAGGACATCATCGCCCAGGCCCAGGGCGAGATGGCTCTCGAAGAGTTCCTCAAGCAGGTCCGCGAGACGTGGCAGAACTACGCCCTCGAGATGGTCAACTACCAGAACAAGTGCCGGCTTATCCGTGGCTGGGACGACCTCTTCGCCAAGTGCGGCGAGAACCTGAACTCGCTCCAAGCCATGAAGCACTCGCCCTACTACAAGGAATTCGAGGAGGACGCCGTGGCCTGGGAGGACAAGCTGAATCGCGTCCACGTCCTCTTCGACGTCTGGATCGACGTGCAGCGCCAGTGGGTTTACCTGGAGGGCGTCTTCACCGGGAACGCCGACATCAAGCACCTCCTCCCCATCGAGTCCGGCCGCTTCCAGAACATCAACAGCGAGTTCTTGGCCGTCATGAAGAAGGCCAACAAGACGCCCTACGTCCTCGACGTGCTCAACATCCCCAATGCCCAAAAGTCCCTGGAGCGCCTGGCGGAAATGCTCAACAAGATCCAGAAGGCCCTCGGCGAATACCTCGAGAAGGAGCGCGTGTCCTTCCCCAGGTTCTACTTCGTCGGCGACGAGGATCTCTTGGAGATGATTGGCAACAGCAACGATACCCTGCGCATTGCCAAGCATTTCAAGAAGATGTTTGCCGGCCTGGCCGGCCTCGTCATGGATGACGAGGGAGTCATCTCTGGCTTCACCTCCAAGGAGGGCGAGGCCGTCGCGCTGAACAAGGAGATCTCCCTGGCCAAGACGCCCAGGATCAACGACTGGCTCGCCCTGCTGGAGAACGGGATGAAGCAGACGCTCGCGGAGCTGCTCGCCAAGGCCGTGGAGGACTACGCCCCCATCTTCGAGTCCGACAAGATCGACCGCGAAGCCCTCGTCGCCTTCATGGACGCGTTCCCCAGCCAGATCGTCGTCCTCGCCACCCAGGCCGCCTGGACGACCGCCGTCGACGCGTCGCTCGCCGCCGGCGGCCAGACGCTGCCGGCCCTGTTCGAGCGGGAGGTGCAGGTCCTTCGCGTGCTCGCCGAGACCGTCCTGGGGGATCTCGAAGTCATACAGCGCAAGAAGTGCGAGCAGATGATCACCGAGTGCGTCCACCAGCGGGACGTGATCGAGAAGCTGGTCAACGCCAAGGCCGACTCCGCGGGCCACCACCTCTGGCAGCTTCAGATGCGCTACGTGTACGCGCCGGAGGGCAACTTCCTCAACCGCCTGCACATCAAGATGGCCAACGCCAAGCTCAACTACGGCTTCGAGTACCTCGGCGTCCCCGATCGCCTCGTCCGGACTCCCCTCACCGACCGGTGTTTCCTCACGCTCACCCAAGCCCTCTGCCAGCGCCTCGGAGGCTCGCCGTACGGCCCCGCCGGCACGGGGAAGACCGAGTCCGTCAAGGCCCTGGGCGTCCAGCTCGGGAGGTTCACGCTCGTCTTCTGCTGCGACGACACCTTTGACTTCCAGGCCATGGGCCGCATCTTCCTGGGCATCTGCCAGGTCGGTGCGTGGGGCTGCTTCGACGAGTTTAACCGTCTCGAGGAGAGGATCTTGTCTGCCGTTTCGCAGCAGATCCAGAACATCCAGCTCGGCCTGAAGCAGGGGGCCGAGAACGACAAGTCGCAGATCGAGCTGGTCGGCCGGCAGCTCCGCGTCAACGAGAACACGGGCATCTTCATCACCATGAACCCCGGCTACGCCGGCCGCTCCAACCTGCCCGACAACCTGAAGAAGCTCTTCCGGAGCGTCGCCATGTCCAAGCCCGACAAGGAGCTCATCGCCGAAGTCATGCTCTACTCGCAGGGTTTCGGCCAGGCCAAGCGGCTCTCCAAGCAGACGGTGCCCTTCTTCGACAAGTGCTCGAGGGACCTGTCGAAGCAGGCCCACTACGACTTCGGCCTCCGCGCGCTCAAGAGCGTCCTGGTCAGCTCCGGTGGCCTCAAGCGCGCTCGCTTGGGCGACGGCGACCTCGGCGCCGAGGAGGTTGTCGAGCCCGAGATCCTCGTGCAGAGCATCCGCGAGACGATCGCGCCCAAGCTGATCAAGTCGGACGTGGACATCATGATCGACATCGAGGAGGACTGCTTCCCCGGCGTCAAGTACGTGCCCGCCAACCTCGTCGCTCTCGAGGAAGCCATCCGCTCGCTCGCCGCCGAGCGCCATCTCGTGGTCACCGACCTGTGGATGACCAAGGTCCTCCAGCTGTACCAGATCCAGAAGATCCACCACGGCGTCATGATGGTTGGCAATTCCGGCACCGGGAAGTCCGCCGCCTGGAGGCTCCTGCTCGACGCCCTGCAAAAGGTCGAGGGCGTCGAGGGCGTCTCCCACGTCATCGACTCCAAGGTCATGTCCAAGGAGGCGCTCTACGGCAACCTGGACTCCACCACGCGAGAGTGGACCGACGGCCTCTTCACCAGCATCCTCCGCAAGATCGTCGACAACCTCCGCGGCGAGGACTCCAAGAGACACTGGATCGTCTTCGACGGCGACGTCGACCCCGAGTGGGTCGAGAACCTGAACAGCGTCCTCGACGACAACAAGCTGCTCACCTTGCCCAACGGAGAGCGCCTCAACCTGCCGCCCAACGTCCGAATCATGTTCGAGGTCGAGACGTTGAAGTATGCGACGCTCGCCACCGTCAGTCGATGTGGCATGGTTTGGTTCAGCGAGGACACCGTTTCGCCCGACATGATGGTTGCCAACTACATCGAGGCCCTCCGCAGCGTCCCCTTCGAGGACCTGGACGAGGACAGCGTCGCCACGGGCCAGAGCCCGGCCAAGACGCTGGCCGTCCAAGCCCAGGTCGCCGACCTGCTCGCCGGGTACTTGACCGAGGAAGACTTCATCAACCAGGCGCTGGAGCGCGCTCGGCGGTACAGCCACATCATGGAGTTTACGGTCGCGCGCGTCCTCACCACCCTCTTCTCGCTGTTGAACAAGGCCGCCCGAGACGTCATCGAATACAACGGGCAGCACGCCGATTTCCCCCTGGAGCACGATCAGGTCGAGGGCTTCATGGCGAAGAAGCTGCTGCTCGCGCTCGTCTGGGCGCTCGCGGGAGACTGTCCGCTCGGCGACAGGAAGTCCTTTGGCGACGACATCTGCGCCTTTGCCAACTTCGGCTCGCCGCCCCTGGACGGCACCAGCTCGCTCATCGACTTCGACGTGCTGCTGCCGCAGGCCGAGTGGACGCCGTGGCAGAACCAGGTGCCCAGCATCGAGGTCAACACGCACTCCATCATCCAGACCGACGTCGTCATCCCGACCCTCGATACCGTGCGCCACGAGGACGTCCTCTACTCCTGGCTCGCCGAGCACAAGCCGCTGCTGCTCTGCGGCCCCCCCGGCTCCGGTAAGACGATGACGCTCTTCAGCGCTCTCCGCAAGCTGCCGAACATGGAGGTCGTCGGCCTCAACTTCTCCAGCGCGACGACGCCCGACCTCCTGATCAAGACGTTCGAGCAGTACTGCGAGTACAAGAAGACGCTCAAAGGCGTGATGCTGTCTCCCACGCAGATCGGCCGCTGGCTGGTCATCTTCTGCGACGAGATCAACCTCCCGGCCCCCGACAAGTACGGCACCCAGCGCGCCATCTCCTTCCTGCGCCAGCTCGTCGAGCACAACGGCTTCTGGCGGACCTCCGACAAGTCGTGGGTCACCCTCGACCGCATCCAGTTCGTCGGGGCCTGCAATCCGCCCACCGACGCCGGCCGCACGCCCATGGGCGCTCGGTTCCTCCGCCACGCCCCCCTCGTCATGGTCGATTACCCCGGGGAGCTTTCCCTCAACCAGATTTACGGCACCTTCAACGCGGCCGTGCTCAAGATCGTCCCCTCTCTCCGCGGCTACGCGGAGCCGCTCACCCACGCCATGGTCCGCTTCTACCTCGAGTCACAGCGGAGGTTCACGCCCAAGATCCAGCCCCATTACGTGTACAGCCCCCGCGAGCTCACCCGCTGGGTCCGCGGCGTGTACGAAGCGATCAAGCCCCTGGAGGCGCTGTCGCTGGAGGGCCTCATCCGCATCTGGGCGCACGAGGCCCTGCGGCTCTTCCAGGATCGTCTCGTGGACGAGGAGGAGCGCAAGTGGACCGACGAGACCGTCCGCCGCATCGCCCTGGAATTCTTCCCCACCATGGACGAAGAGAAGGCTCTCGGCGGCCCCATTCTGTTCTCCAACTGGCTCTCCAAGAACTACGTCCCCGTCGACCGGGAGCAGCTGAGGGACTTCGTGTCCGCTCGCCTCAAGACGTTCTGCGAGGAAGAGGTCGACGTTCCGCTCATCCTGTTCAACGACGTCTTGGAGCACGTGCTGCGCATCGACCGCGTCTTCCGGCAGCCGCAGGGCCACCTGATCCTCATCGGCGTGAGCGGCGGCGGCAAGACTACCCTCTCGCGGTTCGTGGCCTGGATGAACGGCCTCAAGGTGTTCCAGATCAAGGTCCACGGCAAGTACTCGGCGGAGGACTTCGACGAAGACCTGCGCGACGTGCTGCGGCGATGCGGCTGCAAGGGCGAGAAGATCTGCTTCATCATGGACGAGGCCAACGTCCTGGACTCCGGTTTCCTGGAGCGCATGAACACGCTGCTCGCCAACGCCGAGGTGCCGGGCCTCTTCGAGGGCGACGACTACGTCGCCCTCATGACGGCCTGCAAGGAAGGCGCCCAGCGGCAGAACCTGCACCTCGACTCGCCGGAGGAGCTGTACAAGTGGTTCACCCAGCAGATCGTCAACAACCTGCACGTCGTCTTCACCATGAACCCGCCCGAAGGCGGGCTGGGTTCAAAGGCCGCCACCAGTCCGGCCTTGTTCAACAGATGCGTGCTGAACTGGTTCGGAGACTGGTCGGACCAGGCGCTGTTCCAGGTCGGCCACGAGCTCACGCACTCCATCGACCTGGACAAGAGCAGCTTCGGCGCCCCCGACACGATCCCGGTGGCCTACCGCGGCCTGCAGCTGCCGCCGTCGCACCGCGAGGCGGTCGTCAACTCGATGGTGTACATCCACTACTCGCTGCAGCGGTACAACCGGAAGCTGCTGAAGCAGCAGGGCAAGGTCACGTTCCTGACCCCGCGCCACTTCCTGGACTTCGTCACCCAGTACGTCAGGCTGTACAACGAAAAGCGGGAGGATCTGGAGGAGCAGCAGCGCCACCTGAACGTCGGCCTCGAGAAGCTGAGGGACACCGTGGACAAGGTGCGCGATCTGCGCGCCAGCCTCGCCGAGAAGAAGGCGCAGCTCGAGCAGAAGGACGCGGAGGCGAACGAGAAGCTGCAGCGGATGGTGGCGGACCAGCGGGAGGCGGAGCAGAGGAAGAACACCTCGCTGGAGATACAGGCCGCGCTGGAGAGGCAGGAGGCGGAGGTGGCGATGCGGAAGAAGGTCGTGCTGGAGGACCTGGCAAAGGCGGAGCCGGCGGTCGAGGAGGCCAAGGCGAGCGTCAGCAACATCAAGCGGCAGCACCTGGTCGAGGTGCGAGGCATGTCCAACCCCCCCCAGAGCGTCAGGCTCGCGCTGGATGCCGTCTGCACCCTGCTCGGGCACAGGATCAACGATTGGAAGGCGGTCCAGGCGGTGGTTCGGAAGGAAGACTTCATCGCCAGCATCATCATGTTTGACAACGCGAAGATGATGACCAGGGGCCTGAGGAACAAGATGCGCAACGAGTTCCTGTCCAACCCCGAGTTTACGTTTGAGAAGGTGAACCACGCCTCCAAGGCCTGCGGCCCCCTCGTCCAGTGGGTCATCGCCCAGGTCAGCTACTCGGACATCCTGGACCGCGTGGGGCCGCTCAGGGAGGAAGTGGCGCAGCTGGAGGAGCAGGCGCTCGAGACGAAGGCCAACGCGATGGCCGTGGAGAAGAACATCGCCGAGCTCGAGTCCAGCATCAACACCTACAAGACCGAGTACGCCACCCTCATCAGCGAGACCCAGGCCATCAAGGCGGAGATGTCCAAGGTCCAGTTCAAGGTCGACCGGAGCGTCCGGCTCCTCGACAGCCTGTCGTCCGAGAGGGCCCGCTGGGAGGAAGGGAGCAAGTCGTTCGAGACCCAGATCAGCACCCTCGTCGGGGACGTCCTCGTCGCCTCGGCGTTCCTGGCCTACAGCGGCCTCTACGACCAGACGTTCCGGAAGAACATGGTGGACGACTGGTACCACCAGCTGGACCTGTCCGGCATCCAGTTCAAGTCCCCCAACCCGGTGACGGAGTACCTGTCCAGCGCGGACGAGCGGCTCGGGTGGCAGGAGAACTCGCTGCCGGTCGACGACCTGTGCACGGAGAACGCCATCATCCTCAAGCGCTTCAACCGCTACCCGCTCATCATCGACCCGTCCGGAAGGGTCCCGGAGTTCCTGCAGAAGGAGTGCAAGGACCGCCGCCTGACCGTCACCAGCTTCCTGGACGACACCTTCACGAAGCAGCTCGAGAGCTCGCTGCGATTCGGCAACCCCATCCTCATCCAGGACGCCGAGCACCTGGACCCCATCCTCAACCACGTCCTGAACAAGGAGTACCAGCGAACCGGCGGGCGCGTCCTCATCCAGCTCGGCAAGCAGGACATTGACTTCTCGCCGTCGTTCAAGCTCTACCTCTCCACCAGAGACCCGTCGGCCACGTTCGCGCCGGACATCTGCAGCCGCACCACCTTTGTCAACTTCACGGTCACCCAGAGCAGCCTCCAGACCCAGTCGCTCAACGACGTGCTCAAGTCGGAGCGCCCCGACGTGGACGAGAGGCGCTCGAACCTCATCAAGCTGCAGGGCGAGTTCAAGGTCCATCTGCGGCAGCTGGAGAAGCAGCTGCTGCAGGCCCTCAACGAGTCCCGCGGCAACATCCTGGACGACGACAAGGTCATCGAGACGCTGGAGACGCTGAAGACGGAGGCGGCGGACATCTCGGACAAGATGCGCAACACGGAGGGCGTCATGGCCGAGGTGGAGGAGATCACGCAGCAGTACGGCGTCATCGCCAAGTCGTGCAGCGCCGTCTTCGCCGTCCTGGAGCAGCTGCACTACATCAACCACTTCTACCAGTTTTCGCTGCAGTACTTTTTGGACATCTTCCAGTCGGTGCTGCGGGGCAACAAGAGCCTGGCCAAGGAGACCAACCACAACGTCCGCCGAGACATCATCGTCAAGGATCTCTTCGTCAGCACCTTCAAGAGGACGGCGCTCGGCCTGCTCCAGAAGGACCGCATCACCCTGGCCATGCTCCTCGCCCAGGCGTCGCCGTACAAGATGGACAAGTCGATGATTGACGTGATTCTCGACGACCGGGTCGCGGGCGCGGATCTCTCGTCGAGCCCGGGGGCCAGGGAGGCCGCTTTCCAGGACGCCAGGAAGCTCGGCGTGCTGAAGGAGAAGCTCGACGCCGTCCCGAGCGGCGATTGGGACAGGTTCCTCGCCGAAGAGCTGGCCGAGGCGGTGGTGCCCAGGGTCTGGGAAGAAGGCGCCGCGGAGACGGACCAGGCCCTGTTCTCCCTCCTGCTGGTCAAGCTTTTCCGCATGGACCGCTTCGTGCCCGCGGCGGAGCGCTTCGCCGCGCTGGTGTTCGGCTCGGACATGTTTGACATCGTGGAGGATTTGCAGGAAACCGTCGCCCAGGTGTCCGCCACCCTCCCCATCGCCCTCGTGTCCAGCCCCGGCTTCGACGCCAGCTACAAGGTGGACAGCCTCGTTCAGAGGACGGGCGTCCGCTGCACGAACATCGCCATGGGCTCCAACGAAGGCCTGGCCAGCGCCGACAAGGCCGTCAGCAGCGCGGCGGAGACGGGGTCGTGGGTTCTCATCAAGAACGTGCACTTGGCGCCGACCTGGCTGCAGAGCCTGGAGAAGCGCATGGAGTCGCTCAACCCGCACGGCGACTTCCGCCTGTTCCTGTCGATGGAGTCGAGCCCCAAGATCCCCGTCAACTTGCTGCGCGCCTCGCGCGTGCTCATGTACGAGCAGCCGGCGGGCGTGCGGGCCAACATGAAGGACTCGATGTCTTCGCTGTCGACGCGCGCGGTCAAGAGCCCCGTGGAAAGGACAAGGCTGTACCTCTTGATATCGTTTTTGCATGCGGTTGTGCAGGAGAGGTTGCGGTATGCTCCAAACCTCGGTTGGAAGGGCTTTTGGGAGTTTAATGATAGCGACGTAAGGCTTTTCTCTCTCTCTCTCTCTCTCTCTCTCTCTCCCTCTTACTTGGTACATCTCTGAGAAAACGTTTACTGACTTTTTTTTTTTTTTTTTTTTTTTGGTGACGACAGTACGAATGTTGCGCATTCATTGTTGATGTCTGGATCGAGGGCGTTGCTGGTAACCGAACCAACATTGCGCCGCAGAACATTCCATGGGATATGATACGCTACCTAGTGACAGAGACGTACGGCGGCAAGATTGACGACGAAGGTGACTTTAGGCTCCTCTCGCAACTGGTTACATCGTTCCTCACGCCAGCCGCCTACGATACCGATCACAAGCTGGTGGACGGACCCGACGAGGGACTCCTTGTTCCGTCGGGCACTGGTCTGCAAGACTTTTTGGCATGGGTGCACAAGCTTCCCGAGCGCGAGCCGCCTACGTACCTCGGGCTGCCGGCAAATGCAGAGAAGCTGCTGCTGGTCGGCTTGGGCAGAAGCTTGGTTGAGAATTTGCGCAAGGTGACGGGGTTGTTGGATGAGAATGAGAGACTTGTGACGGATTCATGAATGAAACGAAGATGGGAGTGAGTGGGGAGAGATGAATTGATGAGACGATGATGAATGAATTTGGTTATGTATGACCTTGTGTTGTTGTTGTTTTTTACTTGATTTTTACCCAAGTTTGTTTGCGAGGCGATGACTAGACGGTTGCCCCTTTTTTTTTATGTTGCAAAAAGGGATGAATGCTCAAGTTGGCTGTGATGATGCGGATACCCTGACGGAGATATTCGGATTCGTTGGCTGGCTTTTCGGTTAAGTAGTTTTAAAAGAGGCATACATTACGTGTATTGATTCATTGATGGATGGTTTCTACGCTTTTGGATTTGCATTTGTGCTTATGAAGGTGTTTTTTTTTTTTTTTTTTCATGAATTGAATTAATTGGGGACTCCCATGCAACAGCTATTTGGTGTTGATGATTGTTAAGAGACGGAGCGGTGTGTGCGTGGAGTCTAACTATAGTAGTAGTTTGGCTCGATAGAATGCCTAGTAATAGTAGTACGTAGTAGTAAGTTGGGTTAGCATTAGTGAGCGAGTATATATAAATATGTATGATGGATGTATGAGTAGGTACTGAAGATTGCTCATATTTTTATAGGTTGTGAGGAACTTTATTCATGATTATATATATATGTATATATTTATATATATAAGTTGAGATTGATGAGCGATGGATGGTTGCAATATTATGTATGGGGGGCTGATTATCTAATCAACCAACCAACCGACAAGCTGAATATGTTTAACCCATTTTGATTCAGAAGCAAACCTTTTTTAGGTTTGGTTTTTGAACTTTTCCATTCTGAATCACACCACCACCACCACCACCACCACCACCACCACCTCCCCTCTTTGTTTCATTCTTTTGCAAAAAAAAAACTTGCCTTTGGTGCCATCCCATCCCCGAATTGGCATTAATCCAAAAAAATTAAAAAATATTAGACATTAAGAAAAAAAGAAAAAAAACTGGGTTGTCTAAACTTGTTTTCCTCCGATTTGTTCCAAGAGCTTCGGCCTCGAAACCCGTGGGGCTCGATGAGGTCATTCTGCTTCTCTCCCTCTTTTTCCCTACAGTGCAAAAAAAAAAAAAAACAATTGTCACAACCAGCTTGCTGTGGGCAAAAAAGAAAAAAAAAATAAGTTGTTCATAACTCATCGCGGGCATCTGTTCCCCCAAGGCGCGATGCCTACACACCTCCTCCCCCTCCTCCTCCTCTTCCCCCCCCCCCATCTTCCATTAGATCGATACTTATAGCCCCTTTTGTCCAATCAAGATTCCAGTACACAGTGCTTTTTGGGTCCAACGAAAAGAAAGGAAAAAAAAAAAAAAAAAAAAAAAAAAACCGTGACGGGAGCTGCGCGTCATGGACACCGAATCGCTAGACCGGCTTGCCGCAGGGCTTGGCTTCTTGACGCTGTATGACAAAAGGGCGAGATATGGTTTGACAACCTTTTCATGAGGGGGGGGGGGGGGGGCTGGTCGAAGCATTTTTGTTGGTTTTTGCTTTTTTTAAAAAAATTAAAAATTAAAAAAAAAAAAAAGCTTTTGAGTGAATGAATGAATGAATGAATGAATGAATGGGCGAGAAACTTGAAGGTGAAATAAGGGGGTTTTGAAGCAGGGAAAAGAGTATGACACAAACACAACTTACTGTATAACACACACACTTACACACTTACACTCACACCTACACACTTACACTTACACAACACACACACACACACACACTCACGCACGCCATTTCAAACTAAATAGAATATTCTATGGGTATTTAAATAAGTTTTTCCAACTTTTGTATCATCCAACCCTTCTCCCCAACCCCCCCCTTTTTTTTTATTTCCTTCTTATTTTATTTAGCCTTGCGCTTCTCTCTGCTTTTTTTTTTTTTTTGTTTTCCAACTTTTCTCTTGGGACTTTTGTGGATTCGGCGCTTCTTTCATTTTTCATCCTCTTTTCTAACGAGGGGGGAACTCGTCGCCTCATCTTTGCTATCGCGAGATTTCAGCATCTCGGAACCAAAAAAGAATTGAAAAAAAGAGAAAAGAAAAGAAAAAAGGAGGGAGACAAGACGACATGGCAGGGTGGCAATCCTGTAAGCTGGCCATAAACCCCCCCTTCTTCGCCTTCCCCATCCCATCCCCCAGCCTGCTGCCTCTTTGCTTGCTCACTCACTCACACACACTCTCTCTCTCTCTCCTCGCAACAAGGGAACCCCTTCAGCAAGAGGGAGTCGCACAGCCGCGGCTCCATCCTCGCGTACAAGATCTTGACGCTGCTCTCCTGGCTTCTGTCCGTCGTCGTCAGCGTCTACTACGCGGCGAGCGAGCCTCACGATGGCTTCACCATCCGCCGGCGCATATGGGACCTGAACTACCTCTATCCCAGCGCCTTTACCATGAACGACGTCATTGCCGACATTTACTGGTAAATCATGGCAAAATCCGAGGCGAAAAAAAAAAAGCTTCTTTTTATTACTATTATTATTATCATGATTCTAACGCGAGACCAAAAAACAAAAAACCAAATCACAGGGTCGTGCTTTTCATCCTTCAATTTGGATACATCACGTCGCTCTTCTCCAGCGACGCCGACGTCGTCCACGCCGCCGCGGGTGTCGGAAGCCACTTCATCCTCAACAACATCCTCCACTTCGCCTTCGTCATGCTCTTTGTCAACTCGCACTTCCACCTTGCCGAGGTCATCCTCGTGCTCAACTTCTTCAACCTCAGCTCGCTGTACTTTCGCCACAACACCGCTCCGCGCTTCATCCACGTCCCCGTGGCCTCGGGCCCGTTGGCGTGGACTTTTGTCGCCATTTACTGGAACGGCGCCCTCATGGTGCCTCATCCCCATAGCCTGGTGGCCCGCGTCTTTGGCAACATCTTCATCTGGTCCATCCTGGTGTATGGGCTCTTTTTCATCGTCACCTTTCATGTAAGTTTGGCGCGGTGAAAAAAAAAAATTTCCCCTTTTTTGTTCCTTTTCTATCTCCGCGAGGCTGACGGCCGATGGCTAACACACAAAAAAAAAAAAAAAAAAAAACAGGACTACACCGTCGGCTTCGCCCTCAGCGTCCTCTCCGCGGCGATTGGCGTCGCCCAGTTCAAGCGGCAAGTCGTCGCGTTCCAATGGATCTTCGCCTTCATCATCATGGCCCTCCTGTTCGTCTCGACAGCCTCCATCGCCGTCCCAGCCATGATTGGCAGAGACATCAGGTGGAGGCCAACTACGGCCGCGGGCCAGGAACGCGCTCCTCTCCTCAACGAAGGAGCCGCGGCCTAATATAATATGTAAGGGGGGAAAAACGAAAAAAACGAAAAAACGCCTATTTGCAGTTGAAACCAAAAAAAAAAAAAAAAAAAAAAAAAAAAAAACAATTTGAAAAATTGAAAAAAAAATTGAAAAAAAAAATTGAAAAAATTGGAAAAAAAAAACTGGAAAAAAGGGGGAAAAAAGGGGGAGGGGGCTATCTCAATGCTAATGAATGCATAATGCAGGAGAGAGCAAAAAAAAAAAAAAGCAGCACCAACATGTCCAAGTATAAGTATGAATCAGAATTTAAAATTAAAAAAAAAAAAAAAAAAAAAAAAAAAAAGAAAAAAGAAAGAAAAAAAGAAAAAAATTGGCCTAGAGCAAGTCAAAGGTCCGGGGGGAATTTAATTAGTCATGTTGGTACCATTTGATTGGCAATTTGTGTTGTTACTCGTTTATTTATTTATTTATTTATTATTCTAGCTGTGATATAAGTTTGGGGTATTTTGAACGATTCGGTTTGTTAAAACGGCTTTTCTCAAGTCGAAAGTTGCCATGAATGAGTGCAAATTGATTGGAGCTTTGAAGACATTTTGAAGCCATTTTGAAGCCATTTTGAAGCCATTTTGACGCGCGCTCGATGACGTCGACAGAGGGGAGGGGCTGCCGTCCTGCGTGCCCTTCCCCGTATC